>CM076569.1:698298254-698454670 GCA_034641835.2 Pinus albicaulis | reverse complement strand
GGAATGATTATACAGCGATCTTGCCAGGTTGGCCTGTCAGCTCCCGGAACGGAAGTTCTACTTAAGGTAAGACACCACCCTCCCTCACCCCATACGCTCATGCAAAGCTTGCTTCATGCAAGGGCTTGGGAGATGAAGAGGAGGTGCGCAACTCATTATGTCAATTTCGCTACTCTGGTAGGGTATGTATCGGTCTCTATCCTCATTTTTATGAAGTATATAACTCATATTAGGACCTGGCTTGAATATTGTCAGTTTTTTGGGGATTCACTCTCGTTTTTCTGGTCGTTTACCCCACCACAAAACCTTGTTCACCCCTATTTTCGGGACCCATGTTTATCTTTCATTCTCTGCATCTTTAATGCTATAACCACAGATAATCATAGTTTATGGGAAGCTTCGCATGAGATGCGCATTGATGTTATAATGGTTCTGCAAAGTTCTCATTCTTGTTGGGTTAGAATCTTGGCGCCTACCGGATGCTCTCTTACTTCCATACTTCGTTGCAGTTCCGCTAAAATCTGTATTCAAGCTCCCAATGTGCAGGCTCTCTGTCACTACAATAACCTTGTGTTTTTTGTTCACATTTTCCATATCTGTCTTCAAATGCCCCTAAGTCCTTATTCTCTGTTTTTCTCGTTCTCTGTTTGGATTTTTGAAATGCATGTAATCAAGGCTTTGTGGTGGAAGATGACCCAGGTTACTATGATTCACTTCAGCTGTGGCTCTAGGGATAGCATCAATAAGTTAAAGTCTACCCCTCAATCTACGGTACAGCTTCCAAATCCTAGGAGTCGTTCTCAGTCGAAATATTTAAAAGAAATTTATGAAGAAAATGAAAACAAAGGGTCCATCTGTATTACGGTTATTACTTGTCTGTATGTTCTCCTAAATAGGAACAATTTCATCATGGGGAAACGCTGCCCGCGCTCTGAAACAACCAAGGGTAAACAGAAGATTCAGCAGGAACATGTGCCAAAGAAACGAGGAAGAAGAACTAACCAGGAGCATTTGGAAAATCTTGTAGTTAACTACATTTTAGGCAATTCCTCTCTAGTCCGTAATCAAATTCGTGGTTGGGAAAGATATCTTTAGACGGACCCTGAAGACAATGAAACTGAAGCTGAAATTCTCGATTTCATATAGGACCCTGGCAACACCCGAGGTCGCCTTACCTTATTTAACCAAACCATTCATACATATTGGTTAGTGAAATGTCTTCTTGCAAAAGAAATACAAAGTGTTCATCCTCCAGAGTTCAAAGTCCAGCCAAAGACAGAACTGTATCTCAAAGATCTGTTGGAGAATATTGAAAGCCACCTGTCGCATATTAAAATTACCCAATATCAAGCAACCGACCGCATTCAAAGAATGGATGACAGGATGGGACGTATGGAGAAGCTGCTCCAGCAGATGCAACAGGTTGACATGCCTGGGTCTCATGCCAAGGACCCAGCCCCAGTTTCCTCTTCAAATGGCTAGTTTTTATAGTATTCTGCTTTATGGTTTTTTTGGAAGTATGTGAACTTATTCTATGTTATATTCTTGAACATATTGCAATAGTAGGACAGTTAGCTAATGCGATTTATAGAAGGAAGAGACAATTTCAATTTTGGCAAGCTTTCAATGCACTCAGATGGCCAATAGACCTGGTTTCCCACGGGCAGGTTGAGGCCATAGTATGAATATTATATTGTAGCTTGTCCTTCAATTATAAATAGAAAATAGAAAGGTCCCACCTAATTTACAAAAAAAAAAAACATCTTTACACTCTACTAAAGCCACCACCATTTCTTAAATCAAAATAAACAAGTTAATTAACACATAGAATGCAAAATCAAGCTCTAAAATATTTTAATATTGATTTTAATTGATTATTTATAAAATAAATATTTAAAAGGAAAACCATATTCTATGGATATATTAAAATATCTATACACAAATATTTTTAGATCAAAGTTGTAAAATTCGAAATATTCATTTGATGTAGTTTTATTATAATTTTTTTTTATAATTCCATGTAAAAAATATCATTAAATCTAATATTAATATTAGAATATTAATATTCATATATTCTAATATTAATATTATTCAACTTAGTAACTTTTAATTAATAAAATATTAAATGCAATATAATACCTTTTTTTTATACTAGAGTATATATTAATATATCATGATATATATTAACTTTAGATATATATGGGAGGGGAAAACAAATACATAGATTGATAGAGGTGGAGATATAGAGGTAGTGACAGAAAGAAGGAGAGGGAGGGATAGAAAGATGAAGTTGGAAGGAGAAAAACGGAGGGAAGAAGAAAGACATAAAGAGAGAAAAGTGGAGAGATAAAGGGATTGATAAGGAAGAGATGGAGAGAGATTTTTTATGTTTGGGGGTGATATAGAGAGAAAAATAAGGAGAGATGGAGATAAGGGGAGAGAGAGAGAGAGAGAGAGAGAGAGCTGAGGTAGAGATATAGAGGGAAGTGGGATAGAAAGGGAGATAGAGGAAGGAATTGAGTGAGGAAATAAAAGAGAGAAGGAGGGAGGAAGGGGGAGAGAGAGGAAGGTAAGAAGAAAGGAACATAAAGAGAAAGTTGAAGAGAGTGAAAGAGAGTGATGAGGGAGATGGAGAGAGAGGGCGGGAGGAGAAGAAGAGGGAAGAGAGATAGAAGGGGGGAGAGAGGGAGAGAATGGGATGAGAGAGAGTGAGGGAGAGGAAAAGAGAGGGAGATATAGATATATGTTGAGAAAGAGTGCATATGTTTTGGGGGTGATATAGAAATACAAAAGAGAGACAGAGGGAGATAGAAAAATATGGAGAGAGAGAGAGAGAGAGAGAGCATGTGTTTTTTTGGGGGGGGTGGTGAGATATAGAGAAAAAGAAGGATAGATGGAGGGAGATATAGATATAGATGGAGGTATGAGAGAGGTAAGAATATTTCTTGCACTATATGTATTGATTTCAACGTAGATGGTGATTTATAAGTTCTTATTTGATTACTTGCACTAAAGTAGATAAAATAAATTAGAGGGGAGAGAAGGAATGAAGAGAGAGAGAAGGAGAGGAGTGATAAATGGAGAGAATTCTAAGAGAGAGAGAGAGAGAGAGAGCGATACAAAAATATGGAGGGTGAAAGAGGAGGAGAGAGAGAAGGAGAGAGGGAGGGAGAAATTGTCAGGGTTGGAGGGAAGAGAGAGAGAGAGAGAGAGAGAGAGAGAGAGAGAGAGAGAGAGAGAGAGAGAAATTGCAGGAGAGAAAGTGATATAGAGGAAGGAAGAGAGAGAGGATAATAGAGGGAAGGAGACAGATGAAGAGAGAGGGAGGGAAAAAGAGATGGAGTTGGAAGGGGAGAGAGAGATGGAAGAAGAAATACATAGAGAGAGAGAGAGAGAGAGAGAGAGAGAGAAGTGGAGAGAGAGGAAGTGACAAGGGAGAGATGGAGAGTGTGTGTGTATGTTTGGGGGTGAGATAGAGAGACAAAAAAGAATATATGAAGTGATATAGAGATATAGATGGAGGGGGTAGAGATGGACGAATATGATTTTCCTTAGATGCATTGATTTTAACATACATGGTGATTTATAATCCTATTTGATTGTTTGCACTAGATGCATTGAATTGAGGGTAGATGTTGATTTCTAGTGATATTTTATTGCTTGCACTAGATGCATTGATTTCAGTGTAGATGTTTATTTCTAATCATATTTGATTACTTGCACTATATGCATTAATTTCACTATAGATTTTTTCTAATTCTTTTTTATTGATTGCACTAGATGCATTGATTTTAGTGTAGATGGTTATTTATAATACTATTTGATTTCTTGCACTAGATGCATTGATTTGATTGTATATGGTAATTTATAATACTATTTGATTGTTTGCACTAGATGCATTGATTTCAATGTAGATCTTCATTTCTAATATTATTTGATTGCTTGCACTAGATATCTCAATGTAAGCATTGATTTCTAATCATATATGATTGCATGTGTTATATGCATTTATTTTAGTGTAGATTTTTTCTAATTATATCATCTCAACAGATTGAGGTAACTGAGAAAATTTAAAATTAAAACCACTCTTCAAGGAATATTTAGTAGTATTGGGAGGGCCACTATTAAGAATTAATTAGTTGTCAAACATTGTGATACCTAAAATTAAATGAAATAGATAGGCAGTATCAATCCTCTTGCAATTTATTGGCAAGATTGTCTTCATTATTCACCACCAAATAATTACTAATAGAAAATTACAGACACATATATAAATATAACACAAAAAGTGTAACATTCACAAACATTACTATCCAAATCCAAACACACAAATAGACAAACCACTCAAATCATTCAAACAAAAACACACACAAAGTACTCAAAACATCCAAGCAAATACATACAAACCATTCAAGGCAAGCCACATAGACTAAATTAAAGAACATAATTATATGGTCATGTCACACAAAGAAAACATAATTTAAATTTCAAAGTATGAATTTTATCTCAAACATATACATAATAATGATAATCTAAAAATATGACATTGTTTTCCTCACTTGGAACCAACCTAAATCCATCTAACTCCAAATCTATCATGCACCAAGAGGGATTGAATCCCTCAAGGTGCAAACCTTTCCTCAAATTCTACACTCCAAAAAGAAGGTTTGCACCTCGAGGAATTTGATCCCGCTTGGTGCATGATAAATCCAGAGTTAGATGGATCTCAGTTGGTTATTATTATAGCCATAGGGGATTAATATTAAAAACCATTAGAACTAATATTATAAACCTAAGGGATTGTTAATATTATAATCTCAAGGGATTAATATATAAACCCAATGGATTAATAAACCCAAAGAATTAATATTAAAAACCTAAAGGGATTAATATAATTATAAACCGAAGGGACTAATATTATAAATATAAGGGATTAATTAATCCAACGAATTAATATTTTTTTTTGTAAGTCAGAAGCAGTATATTAAATCAAGAAATAGAGGTTACATGAGTGTACAAAAAGGCCTAAAATCTGTTGGCCATGGAGCGCCACAGGCCTGATCCTTTGCGAGCTGACAATTAGACTGAGTATTCTTGAGCCATATATAGCCTTGCTTTGTAGGAGAACCATACCATGAAAAAAACTACAGGCCAACCATGCAGGGTTGCCTGTGAAAGATGAGAAACTAACCAAAAGTTTGCTGAAGGCCTGAGGACAGCCTGGTACGTACTGACTAAAACTAGTAACAGACGTAGACATAGATATAGACATAGTCATAGACATAGTAACAGATAGGAAATATAACCAAAGAGATAGCATAAACATCATTGAATGGGATTTGAAGCTCCAGATTGTCCCACAGCGCTTGGACTTTCCTCCTCGCCACCTTTTGGCTGAATCCTAGGCTTGAACCATCAAATGAAGGTACTCTGCGAGTCATCTGCTGGAATTTCAATGGAGACGTTGAGGACATGATGGAGATAGAGATCAAACCGACGAATGAAATTATCCAGAGCCTTGCCGTGCATGCGAAGTTCCTCTGTCAGTGAATTGAGGGAAATTTTCAGCTTGTCCAGTCGCGCAGTGTTCTTGGCAGAAGCCATGGAGGTTGCTGCGAAGGTCTCCTTAACCGCTACTCCCTGCATTGCAATTGCCTTCGCCAGCATGGTATTCATCTGCCAGTCAACTTCCTGGGTTTGCAGAAATTGCGTGTTGCGAGTAGAAGGTGTCCCAGGGTCGACCAACTAGTCGACCTCTTCACTAATAGCACTGTCATTGATCCGAGCCCGAGATTTGTCCACCTCTTCCTACAACACTTCGATCATTTTCTTCCCCCTTTTGGAGACAGAGGCCTCATAACTGTCCTTGGTCCGCTTGAGGGCTTGCGATGCCTTGATGTTGCGAAGGTTGTGGTCTACCATTGATGCCAGGTAGAAGAGAGTGGAGATCTTGCCGAGAAGAGGAGAATCGAACCTTGGCTTTGAGCGGAGATACCACAAGGCAAGATGAGAAATGAGAATGGGGTAGCAAGGTTTCATGTAAATAGAATGACGGGTAGTGGAGTGTGAAATGCCACTTGAAAGCCATTTAATGCTATGATGCATGGAAACTTGCCGTCTGAGCCTTCCGCCAATGCCAGGGTCATGAGCCAAGATCTTCTTCTTCTGAGTAATCCTTTCACATGCTTGAGACCTCCATTTGATCTGCTATAAGGATCGGTTACCCTCACGGTTGTCCTCTCGCATAATGTACTTCCAATCCCGAGAAGTACTTGGTAACATTTTCGGGTTGTGCCATCTGACGTGATCAATCAAATTGGGGGAATTGATAAGTTGCCATCTGTCCCCCATAGTAGTACCAGCAGTAAAGTATTTCATAGAGATGATGTAGCACTGATCCCTAAGATTTTCATGCATTAGATCCTGCCAACACGTGTCATGGGCATCAGCTGGGTGATCTACCGCATGGTTTGCTCGATGGTTTGCTAGAGTATTAGATTTTCTTCGCACAGCCTGAAGGATGATACCACTGAGGGAAGCGAGGTGCTACGTGATGAGCTCAGTGACAGCAGCTAGGCGCCAGTGCTTTATAGCTTTACTGGGCTTCGTTCCATGCTGAATTTTCTTAATAGTTGTGATGGCAAGCTGGGAGTCACCTTCTACGATGGCCAGTCCATTGCTGAGCTGAATTAAAAGCCTCAACCCTTGTTCCAAAGCTGCGAATTCTGCTTCGTTGTTAGTGGTTTCTCCCAAATATCTGCAATAGATGTGTATAATTTCTCCCTTCTCGTTGCGCAGGACGCCTCCCATTCCGGTAGGGCCTGGGTTGCCTTTTGAGGCTCTGTAAAAATTGCGCTTGCAGTACCCTGGAGGAGGATTATGCCAAATTGCAGGGGAGGGAGCAGACCAGAGGGAGTTCTCCTGCATACAGCGCTTTTTCGCTTCAGAGAGGTCGAAAATAGCCAATATCCTAATGTCATTGGGAGACAATGAATTTACTTTCTCGATTTTACAACAGGCGAGAGTAGTTTCTTCCAAACCCTGCATAATAATTGTGTTTATTTCATCGGGCTGTCTGAAGCTGTGTTTTTGAAAAATGCGATTGTTCCTCTCCTTCCACACCATCTAGATTAAGAAACCAGGACTTAGCCTCCATAGGTTGTTTACCATACCACTGTTGGAATAGTTTAAGCGCCAGTTGGTAATAGTTTCGTGAATGGAATTTCTACTCCGGTTCGTTTGGTGGAATATGCTTTGTATCCATTCCCAGAGGTTGCTAGTCGAGACACATTCATTGAACAGATGATTCATCGTTTCCTCCTGCTCCTCACATAAGGGGCAATGGGAAGGTCCTGTGAACCCTTTTTTTAGAAGATTTTCCCAGGTTAAGATCTTCCTATTCTGAAGTAGCAATAGAAAAGTCTTTATTTTGGGCCATAGGTTACAGTTCCAAACATTGTCATACCAGGCTACCTTATCCTCATTGTCCCTGTTTTCAATATAAGATCGGGCTTCTTTGAGGTTAAATGAACCTCCATTAAGTTTTCCCCAGCGAAGGATATCCGGCCCTTGCACTGCCCTTATTATTGTCTTCCTCAGAATGGTATTGAGGATATTGAGGAGATTCGTCAGGTGTTCGTCCAATGGGGGAGGGATGAGACTCCAAGTCCTCCAATGTTGTTGGCATGTATCACTAGCCCAGTATTGATGCACTTTCAGTTTTCCATTGTTTTGAAACCATTGCTGCAGAGGGTGTAGGTCACGATTTTCAATTTTCTGGAGTTGTTGCCAAGCATCCTCCCAAAACATGGCATTATGACCATTCCTAAGCTCCCAAAAACAGTGAGCTTGTATGATATTTCGGTTAGCTCGGGCGAGGTTCCATATAGGAGAGCCTGCAGTGGTGTCTGTTATTCTTACGAGCTCCTCATGCTGCGATTGCTCCGCATATTTGGCTTTCCTGATGCGTGCCCACGGGGTGTAAGGTTCCAAGAACCATCTCCACCATAGCTTGGCTCCGCAAGCCTTATTGGTCGATCCCGGATCCTGTAACCCTAACCCTCCAAGGCTGATAGGTTTACATAGCTTGTCCCAAGCTGCAAGCACTCACTTTAGTTTTCCTGAATTCCCTGACCATAGAAAGTTCCGCTGAATGCTTCTGATTTTCTGAAGGACTCCCTTGGGAGCTATAAGGATCGAAAGCAGGTATTGAGGAATAGCCTAGAGGATGGCCTTTGTCATGACCAGTCGACCAGCTAGATTGAGGACTCGATTGGTCCAGTGATTGCAACTGTCTACCAACTTGGAAAGAAGCTTTTTCCAATGACACTTTTTCCAAGGTTTGTCTATAAGAGGAATGCCCAAGTATTTGGATGGAAGATTAATTCTTTTGAAACCAAGGATATCCATCAAATGTTTCTGAATAGCCAAATGTGTGTTAAAGAAGAAGACAGATGATTTATCAAAGTTAAAGTCCATACCCGAGGCTCAACTGAACAAATTTAAAAGACGCTTGAAACCCCTGGCTTCCTTCACAGTAGGGGTGCCATGTAGCATGGTATCATCCATGAACTATTGATGAGTAGTGGCTGGGATGTTGCTTAAGGGCTGAAGGCCTTTTATGATATTCTTTTCCTTGGCTGACCTAATGATTCGGCTGAGGCCTTCCATGAGAATGACAAAGAGGAAAGGCGAGATGGGGTCCCATTTCCAGATGCCTCTTAAAGGAAAGAAAGGTTTGGAGGGGGCCAAATTGACCAAAATAGAGTGACTGGGAGATCTGATCATAGCTAGAATCCAAGTTATCCATCTATGACTGAAGCCAAAAGCCTTGAGAACTACTTCCAGATAATCCCAACTGACCTTGTCATAAGCCTTTGAGAGGTCTAGTTGAATGATCATGTCAGATTTTCTAAGTGATTGCAGAGTGTGGACCATCTCATGAGCTAGTAGGACATTGTCCATAATTTGTCTACCCTCCACATAGCCTGATTGTTCCTCAGAGATAATCTGAGGGAGTATAGGCTTCATTCTATTGACCATGACTTTTGATATGATCTTGTACATCACATTACAAAGCGTTATGGGCCTGAATTTGGAAGGGGTGCAGGCATCAACTTCCTTGGGAATTAGCGCTACGAACGTGGCATTCATGGACTTCAGAATTGAAGAGGATATTCTAGAGTCCTCCACTACTTCCCAAATGTCTTCCTTAACCACATCCCAGCAGGCTTTGAAAAAATCCACGGTGAATCCATCTGGCCTTGGTGCTTTTCCATTGGCCATTTCTCTAACTGTTTCCTCCACCTCCTGGAGGGAGACAGGTCTCTCCAGGGCCGTGTTTTGGTCCTCTGTTATGAGGATGGGAATGGAAGAAACAACTTCCTTAATGGCCTCCTGTCGATCAATGACTGGTTCAGTTGCAATAATTTTGAAATGGTTTTGGAGTTGACAGGTGATGTCATGGTGCGAGTGAAAGACATTCCCTTGCCCATCCTGGATCCTGGTAATTCTGTTATTACATCTATAATCCGTAGCTGATCTATGGAAGAATTTTGTGTTCCTTTCTCCTTCCTTAAGCCATTGAATTCGAGATTTTTGTTTCCAAAGAATTTCTTCCTGCTTGCATCTTTCATTCCATTTCTGCATAAGTTCCTTCTCTGTGTCGATTGAATCCTGCGAAATGCTTCCGTGAATCCAATTACTATGGATATCTTCCAGTTGTTGCTCTAGGTGTTGTTTGTCTTCAAAGATGTTGCCAAAGACTTCATGGTTCCAAGTCTTTAGCTTGGTTTTGATGAATTTTAGCCTTTCTTGTAGCTTGAACATCTTCGTTCCTTCTACAGGTAGGGGTTCCTTCCACCATGTTTTAATATTGCTGGAGAAATCCTTGTGAGTTAGCCAGAATTTCTCAAAACGGAATGGCCTATTTTTAGGAATACCCATACTAGAGGGCTGCAGCGTGATAGGCCAGTGGTCTGAACCTCCAGAGGGGAGGATATCTGAATCGATAGTGACCCCTTCTAATAGAATGCTGTCAGAAACCAAAAATCAGTCCAACCTGGAGGCAATAATCTTGTCTCCCCCTCTTCTGTTGGTCCAGGTAAAGATGCCATTACGGGGGGGGATGTCCACCAAGTTGACTGCTTGAATGAAGGAGCTGAAGGCTATGGAGTCATTGCTAAGTGCTTGAGTACCCCCTTTATTTTCATTGAGAGAGGTTATCATATTAAAGTCACCCCTGTAGATAGCTCTGGAATGGAGGTGTCGCTGATGTAACTTGGTGAGATTTCTCAGCAGCAGCAGTTTTTCCTCTAGTCGCTGAGGACTGTAAACATTAGTGAATAGAAAGGTGCCTTTTTCCCCTATGATCTGCATTTCCAGGGCCAAAAAAGCTTTTATGGATTTAACATTAAGAAGATGAAGAGTTCCAGGGATCCAGAATATATCTAGACCACCGCCCATACCATTTCCTTCTACTGCTAGGTGTTCTAGATGTCTGCCTAGGCATTTACCCAACTCATCTAATTTCTTATTAGAAAATTTGGTTTCCTAGAGGAATACCAAGTCCGGTCTTTCTTGAGTAATTTTATTTTTCAGGAGCCTTTGTTTCCTAAGGCTTCCCAGTCCTCTTACATTGCAGGAGAGGACTTTCGTAGTTAAAAAGTACTTAAGATGAGAAGGAGAAAGCCTCAAGGGCTTTCATCTTTCCCGAATTAATCAACATCTGACCTAGTTCATGAAGAGCATCATTTTTGGATCTTCTACCTTATTTCCTTATATGCTTGAGACTAGCTTGTGTGTGGTGGAGAGTCTGTGATTTCACACCCAAGCCTTTGGTTGCTCCTCTACCTCATTTCATACCTTTCAACGCTGCAACCTGTCTAGTCAGGAATAAGTAGTTTACCCTATTGATTTCCTCCTCTGGAATTTGGTCTATTCCTTTCTGTTTCCATTGCTCCACTATAGAATTGAGACCTAACCCTTCTTTCTCCAGGATATCCCCTAGTTCCTGATCTTCTGTGCCGAGTTCGATAAGGGCCATATCCTCATCCCCTTCCTCGTCTTTGTCTTATGTAGCAGCCGAAAGCGGGTCTGAAGGTTTGATAGGCTCCCATGAATGGTTGCCTTGTTCTGCTTTCCTGATGGTTGGTTGCTCCACAGCTGGGGTTTGAGCTATCTTCTCCGATGGAGAGTCTTCTCCTAGTATTTCAAAGCTGTTTAATGTTCCAGTGAGGGCATTCGCGGATTAAATTCCCATGTTCATGACATTTCCAGCATCTAAAGGGTATATACTCGTAGTCGATGGTTTGAAAATAGACCTCACCCCTGTATTCCAACCACACACCCTCATGCAGAGACCCAGATTCATCCATTTCAACAGAGATGTGGGCATAGGAAGTGTACCTTTTTTGAAGAGTGGCTTTAGAAGCATGAACAAAAGTTCCCAAGGTGTTGCCAATTTCTTCCAACGCTGATGGTCTCCAATAATCGATAGGCAAAGAGAATAGTTGGATCCAGACCGACACTTTTGTGAACGTTTCCTGTTCAGGTGTGAAGTTGGGTTTCCAAGGCCTCATATAGAGACCCACTGAGGCATAAAAGTACGGTCCTCCCTCGAAGATCCGATCCTTTGCTGAATCTTTAATTAAACTAAGAGGGGGGGGGGGGTGAATCAGTTTAACCATACTTATGTTGAGAGCAGCAAACAATTAAGCAGATTGAAAGAATCACATCAACACATAAGAAACACACATAGAGACAGCAGATGTAAGTGGAAACCCATAAAGGGAGAAAACCACATCTTATTATTGTTGTGATGCAAAGGCAAGTTCCAACTCCCTCTCACCACTGTTTTCTGCAGGCACCAACCTACAGGAGGCTCTATCCTCAATTCTGCAAGCTACAACTTGCAAGGAAGCACCAACTCCCTTCAATTTTTTGCAGGCACCAACCTACAGGAGGCTCCAACCTCAGTCAGCTACAACTGACAGCTATCAAGCTGCAACTTGATAGGGAAGCTCCAACTTCCTCAATTTATCAAACTGAATGTTTATTGATTTACCTCAGATATCAGCTCTGTTCTGTAGCTTATCTTTCTGCTCTTCTTTTCTTAATCTTCTCTGCCTCACACTTCTATATTCTGCCTTCTCTAGATTTACTCTCTCTCTCCTCCTTTTGCATATCAAGATGATATTATTTATAAGGATTTTCTTGTGACTGTTAGCATTCCTCAATGAATTTGGAATGGACAGCCATGCCTCTTCGCTTTCTGCCTCTTCATTTCTTTCACTCGCTCATTCAGAAAATATAACAACAAGCATTAATTTCAATATTACAGTGGGAGCTTTTTTTTCCTCAGGAGACTTTCCAATGCATCACAAACAATAAAAAATCAATTAAAAACATTTACATTCAAATTACAATGAGAATTCCAGCTCAACTCATTTAGTCTTTTGGCTTTTCTTTGACTGTGTTTGTCTTTTTTGTGACTGTGCTTTATCTCTTTTCAGCTCTGTTTGCTTTTCTATCCTCTGTTGTGGTGTAACTGCTGCATAAATGTAACTTAGATTTTTATACTAGCTGACTGTAAATCAGGCATTTTCTAACACTTTTGTACTTAGCAAGTGTCTTGTTGATGTGAAACATTCCGCAAGCGTAACATACATACACCACATTTGTTTTATGTTCACAATCGCCCTCCACCTTGGGCCGAGGCCCGTGGGTCCACATCCCACGCGGCATAATTTAATACAACCGCAAACACAACTTCAGCTCTTGGCTTAATTATAAGATGTTTTAATCATATAATCTGCCCTTTTAATACAACTTAACACACTCTTGGCGTAATAGAAAAAAAATTGTTTAATACATAAAATTCCCTTTCGGGCCCACCATCCGAGCTTGCATTGTCCTCCAATTGCGATTGATCGCAATCGCAACTCGAATACTCCCGATGCGATTGTTGTATTATCTGTCCAATGCGATTGACCACTCCTGCTCTGATTGCGATTGATCACTCCTACTCCGATTGTGATTGATCACTCCTGCTCGGATTGCGATTGATCGCAATCTCGACTCGAATACTCCGATGCGATTGAGTCTTTAACCCGGAACTCAACCATATATGAAACCTGATTTATAGACCCATCGGGTCCGGAACTTAATCGCAATCGCAAGTTCCTGTATGGATGTTCCGCTGCTTTGTTTTTCTCCGATGCAATTTGGTAAGGAGTCCCACCATATAATACTTTTTTTTATACGCTTATATAGGCTTTGAGTCGATGCGATTAAGCCAAATCTAAAACTTATCAAGCCACTATTTATATGCCCATCGGATCCGGCTCTCAATCGCAATCGCAATTCTTTGGTTTATACGTTCCGTTGCACTTATAATCTCTAATGCGATTGGGTAAGGGGTCCCACCATATAATACTTTTGTTCTTTGAATCTCGCGCTACACTTGGGTTATGATTCCCGGAATGAGATATATATATATATATATATATATATATATATATATATATATATATATATATATATATATATATATATATATATATATATATATATGCATTACATTGCACGCTTAGGTTATGATTCCGGGAATGAGATTTATATGTGCATTACATTGTCGCTTGGGTATGATTTCCGGAATGAGGTTTATATATATATATATATATATATATATATATATATATATATATATATATATATATATATATATATATATATATATGTATATATGTATACTTTGCTGCTCCAATCTTTAGTGTATCTTCCAGTGGGGTAGGCGATTCTCGGAATTTTATATATATCCTCCAGCTGGGGTAGCGATTCTCGGAATAACAGCTGTGTCTCTGCCTCTGCTGCTTCTGTTGCTCTGCCTCTGCCTCTACTGCTGTTATAACGGCTCTGCCTCTGCCTCTGCCTCTGATATAACGGCTTTGCCTCTATATTCGCTGCCTCTGCCTCTGCCTTAGCTGCTACTGCTGCTCGACCTCTGCCTCTGCCTTCGCTATACATATTACCTGCTGATGTTATTTTCCTATCTTTGCATTTGTTGCCTTCTTTGTCTGTCTCTGTCTTTGCTACCTCCATTGCCATCAATGACAATATTTCCAACAGTCTCCCCCTTTGGCATTGATGGCAATACACTTCCTCTGTTTTCCTGTTAGGATCCTTTCTTCTGTTGCTTGATCTTCTTACTGTTGCTTGCTCTTCCTCCCCCTTTGACATCAATGGCAAGGGGTTCGAATTCTTAGTGAAGCTTCTATTCTTTGATGCTGTGTTTTTATCCTTTTTCAACATTTCATGCATTTCCTCTCTTTGAAATTTCCTGACTTTGTACGTTGTTGCTCCAAAATTTGGATTAGATACACATCAGGTTCACTATTCTTCCATTCTTAGTTCACTTCGGGTTCACCACTCTTCCGCTGCGTCAATCAGAGGGTTGCATGCTCGGTTCACATCAGGTTCACCACTCTTCTGCTGCGCCACTGACCCTTTTGCCTTTTTATTGATTATTTTATGCTGAATGTATTATTGCCATAATCCCTTTGATCCTGAGGACCTATTTTCATGCTTCCCTTGCTGGTTGATCTCCCCCTGAGAATGATATTTTCTTTTATGTTCTCCCCCTGAAGCTGTGCTTTCTCTTCATATTAGAGAATAGCGTCTACAAATACTACCCCTAATCTGTCTCTCAAATATTCAAACGGTTCTCTGGCAAGCGGTTTGGTAAATATGTTTGCTGTCTGTTCTTTTGTTGGCACATACTCCAGTTTTACTATCTTCTGAGCCACTTGTTCTCGAATAAAATGATACTTGATTGGGATATGTTTAGTTTTAGAGTGAAGCACAGGGTTTTTAGATATACTTATAGCACTTGTATTATCACATTTGATTGAGATAGGTTCATCAATGCTTACCTTCATGTCTTGAAGAGTTTGCTTCATCCACATGACTTGTTTACAACATGCTGCTGCTGCTATATATTCTGCTTCTATTGTAGACAGAGAGATAGATGTTTGTTTCTTGCTTAACCATGCCACCAGACTTTCTCCTAGATAGAAATCACCTCTACTTGTGCTTTTCCTGTCATCCATACAGCTAGCCCAATTTGCATCTGTGTAGGCTGTCAAGGTGAATTTTTTGCCTTTAGCATACCAAAGTCCATACTGAGTTGTTCCTTGTAGATATCTTAATATTTTTTTCACTGCAAGAAGGTGATTTTGTTTAGGTGCTGCTTGATATCTAGCCACTAGTCCTACTGCTAGCATGATGTTTGGTCTTGATGCTGTTAAGTATAGCAGGCTTCCTATCATGGATCTGTAGATTTTTTTATCTATATCTGCAGACCCGTCATCAGCACATAGTTTGCATCCCGTGATCATGGGAGTTGACACAGGTTTACAGTCCTCCATTTTGAACTTTTTCAACATTTCCTTTAAGTATTTTTCTTGTGAGATGAATGTACCTGTGTTATTTTGCTGAATTTGAAGTCCTAAGTAGAAACTGAGCTCTCCAATCATAGACATCTCAAACTCTGTTTTCATCTCATCAACAAACCCTTTTGCTAGTTCTTCTCTGTTGCTTCCAAACATAATGTCATCAACATATACTACAACAATCAGGAGTTCATTTTCATGAGCTTTTATGTATAGATTGTTGTCTACTCCACCTCTCTTAAAGCCTTGTTTTTGAAAATATTTATCCAGTCTTGAGTACCAAGCACGAGGAGCCTGTTTCAGTCCATAAAGAGCCTTTTTCAGTCTGCATACATAGTCTTCTTTGCCTATTAACGAGAAGCCTTCTGGTTGTTCCATGTAGACTTCTTCTTCTAAGTCTCCATTCAGAAATGCAGATTTTACATCCATTTGATATACCTTGAAGTTTTGGTAGCAAGAAAAGGCCAGGAACATTCTGATGGCTTCCATTCTGGCTACAGGGGAAAATGTTTCATCGTAATCAAATCCTTCGACTTGTGAATATCCTTTACAGACCAGTCTAGTTGTATTCCTGATTACTTGTCCTTGCTCATTCATTTTTTTTTGAATACCCATTTTCAACCAATGATATTTTTCTCAATTGGTCTAGGAACTAGTTCCCAGGTATTGTTCTTCTCAATTTGGTCCAATTCTTCATTCATTGCTTTTAGCCAAGACTTGTCCTTGCTGGCTTCTTCAAATTTCTTTGGCTCTATTTGTGACAACATGGATATGTATACCTCTTCAGTTTGTTCTGTTAGTTGCCTTCTTATCTGGACCCCTGCTTTCTTGTCTCCTATGATCTGATCTTCGGGATGATTCTTCTGAGTGTGTCTTGAGGGGGCTTTCAAGCTCAGCCCTGCATCTTCTGTTGTCTTGCTTGTTTCATCATCATTCTGGTCTTCTTCTTCATGGTTGTCTGATGAACTGAAGCAGTCTGTATCTCTTGTATTGTTTGGAAGTTCTTCATCAAATCTCACATCAATACTTTCAACTATTTTCCGAAGAGTCTTGTTGTAACACCTGTACCCTTTACTTTTGGAAGCATATCCTAGAAATATCCCTTCATCTACTCTTGCATCAAATTTGCCAAGATTTTCATCATTATTCTTTATGTAACACTTGCTTCCAAAGATTCTAAAATGTTTGATTGATGCTGGTTTCCCATGCCATAGTTCATAGGGAGCCTTGTCACTGTTTGGCCTTAAGTGAGCTTTATTAAGGATATGCACCGTTGTGTGTACTGCTTCTGCCCAGAAGGTTTGAGGAATATTCCTTTCATGCATCATGGCTCTAGCTATTTGTTGTACAGACCTGTTTTGTCTCTCTGCTACTCCATTTTGCTGAGGTGTTCCTGCAACAGTAAATTGTTGCTTTATCCCATGTTCATTGCATAGGTCAACAAAGTCATAATCTGTGAATTCACCTCCTCTGTCTGATCTGATGCATTTCAGCTTGCATCCTGTTTGATTTTCTGCTAATGCTTTGAAGATCTTAAATTTTTCCAGAGCTTCTGATTTATTCTTGAGAAAAGCAACCCATGTCATTCTGGAGAAATCATCTATTATCAGCATAAAGTATGATTCACCACTTGGTGTTTTTGTTCTTGCAGGTCCACATAGGTACATGTGCACAAGTTGTAGTGGTCTTCTTGTTGATAATTCATCTTTAGCCTTAAAGTATGTGCGGGTCTGTTTGCCTAATTGACATGGCTTGCATATGGTGTTAGAAGGCCTCTTTATTTCTGGCATGTCTCTGACAACTTTCTTCTTGCTTAGTCTGGTGATGTGATCAAAGCTGAGAAGTCCCAATCTTTTATGCCATAACCATGACTCTTCTAGTTTGCTAATATGACATGCTTCATCTTCCTCTTTCACAATGTAAACATTACTCTCTGTTCGAACTCCTTTGAGCAGAGTCTTACCTATGGTGCTTGATCTGACTTCACAATCTTGTGCTCTAAAAAGAACTTCACATCCTTTGTCACACATCTGACTGACACTTAGTAAATTTGCTTTCAGCCCATCTACAAATAGTACATCTTGGGCCTTTCCTCTGCCATTGTCTATGCTGACTGAGCCCTTTCCTTTGATCTTTCCTGACTTATCATTGCCAAAAGTAACATTGCCAGATTTCTTTTCATCAAGAGTTATAAACTTACTTTTGTCTCCTGTCATGTGTTTAGAGCAGCCACTGTCCAAATACCATTGGCTTTTAAGATCTTGCGTAGTTAGATCCAGGTCACACTTAATCACCTTCTTTATCCACTGGAGGCACCCTTTTGTTTGGTATCTTTTGTGAGATGATGAACTACATCTTCTTCGAGGACATTTGGAAGGTGTATGTCCAACTTGATTCCATACACAACATTTGATCACAATTTTTGTAGAATTATGAGTATGAATAGAATTTCTTTGATTCATAAACCTTCCTGAGGTGTTAAACATCAATATTTGTCCATAATTTCTACACTCAATTATTTTATGGCCAAATTCCTTACAATAAAAACAGTAACCATAGAAACTATTTGCATACCTGATGTAAGGTTGTCTCTTCCATTTTTTTACTTGGGGTAGTCTCTTCAATGTTTGCATCTTTTGCTGGTTTGAATTACTCCTCCTTGCATGAAAATATGCAGCAATGTGTCCCAGCTTGTGGCAGACATAACAGGTGGCATTCTTCATTGGAGGGAAGAATCTCCTTTGATGGTTTCCAAATTTTGCTTCTCTCCAGAGTGTAGTGCTTCATTATCTTCTTTCTCTGAAGTGGTTTCCAGTCTCATCTTACCTTCTGAGTTTCTTCTTTTTACAGAATTATTTTGAAATTTTAACTTCATCATTCTTATTGCTTTTACAAAAATAATCTCATCCTTACCTGTGATCCTGTTTGTACTTGATTCTCATAGCCCTATTCCAGTATTATCAGGGATCTGAGCAGGCATTTTCATTCAACTTGCTAGAGCTTGTTGTTTGAGAAGAGCTTATAACCACTTTCCTTTGAGCATTTTCTAGTTTCTTCCTGAGACATACTACTTCTTCTTCCAGCTTCTCTTGTTCTCGGGTTTTATCCTTGATTTGCTGAAGTAACATGTCTTCTATCTTCTTGGCTTCTTCAAGCTCTACCTTTAGCTACATGAGGACTTCTGAGTTTTGTTCTTCTCTTACATACTTGAGAAGAATGTCCTTTTGTTTTCTGCACTTCAGTTTGAGTCTATCAATCTCCTCCAGAGCACTTCTTAGCTCCCCCTCAAGGTCGACTTCCCCTTCTTCTTCCTCATCTTCTAGCAGGAGTCCTTCAAGTTATTCTATGGCCATCAATAAGAATTCAGAGGTTCCTTCTTCACTTGAGGGTTCATCTGAATCTTCAGATGTACTGCTGTCTTGTTGAGCATAGAAGGATTTTCTACTAAACTTCTTTCCTTTTTGGCAGTTCTTTGATTTATTTTTCTCTGACTCTTGAGCTGGATTCCTTTTACTTTCTTGTGAGAAAATTAGCAATACATAGTCATACTCTTCCACAGTTAAATCATTTGAAAGGAAGTTTACCTTTGTATTTACCTGAGCCTCTATCCAATTTCTTGACAAATTTTGCCTCTTCTTCATCCGAGCAAGAGCATATGTCTCCCTCTTCTTCTTTCTTCTTTTATGTTTTAAAGTTTGCCTCCCTTGTACTTGGCTTCTTATGTTGGAGCCTCATCTCATATGCTGTTAGATTTCCAAGTAGCTGGTTCATGGTTAAGGTATCCCAATTAGTTGTTTCTTCTATTGCAGACACCTTGGGATTAAAGCACAGTCAGAAGAAGTCTTGAATCTTTTCAATGCCATTTAGCTTACTGGTTTCTCCAGAGCTTTCACATTAGTAAAATTGCACCAACTTTTAGGACAGCAATGTCTTCATCATCATTCATTTTTAAGTTCTCAAATTGGGCTCTATAAACTTGAAGTTTGGCAGTCTTTACTTTCTTGTCCCCCTCATGGATGTTCTCCAGAGTATCCCACATTTCTTTGGAAGTGTCTTTGTGCATTACTTTAATAAACTCTGCTTCACAAAATCCATTAAGGATGGAATTCATGACTTTTGCGTTAGCCACAAATTCTTGTTTTGTTTCTTTCTCTGTGTCAATTGCCTTTGGGGCATATCCTAATTCCACAACAGCCCAGACTTCTATTCCTAGAGACATTATGTATGTCCTCATTCTGATTTTCCAGAAAGCATAATTTTCACCAGTGAAAAAAGGGGCTTTATTGCTTGAGTATCCTTCTTTACTAGCCATCTTAGAAACCTAGGATCTCCTTTGATTCATTGGACATCTGAAGGAACCAGCTAAGACATAATTGTTGCATCTTTAATTAGGCGGGGAGAGGGTGAATCGATTCAATATACATAAGCATTTTCAAATTTCACCAAACTTATTTACGACTTGTAGCAGGCTTAGGTCTTAAAATTACGGCTGTATTTAAATTAATGTGACACCATACTTATGTTGAGAGCAACAAACAATTAAGCAGATTGAAAGAATCACATCAACACATAAGAAACACACATAGAGTCAGCAGATGTAAGTGGAAACCCATAAAGGGAGAAAACCACATCTTATTATTGTTGTGATGCAAAGGCAAGCTCCAACTCCCTCTCACCACTGTTTTTCTGCAGGCACCAACCTACGGGAGGCTCCTACCTCAATTCTGCAAGCTACAACTTGCAAGGAAGCACCAACTCCCTTCAATTTTCTGCAGGCACCAACCTACAGGAGGCTCCAACCTCAGTCAGCTACAACTGACAGCTATCAAGCTGCAACTTGATAGGGAAGCTCCAACTTCCTCAATTTATCAAACTGAGTGTTCGCTGATTTACCTCAGATATTAGCTCTGTTCTGTAGCTTCTCTTTCTGCTCTTCTTTTCTTAATCTTCTCTGCCTCACACTTCTATATTCTGCCTTCTCTAGATTTACTCTCTCTAACCTCTTTTTGCATATCAAGATGATATTATTTATAAGGATTTTCTTGTGACTGTTAGCATTCCTCAATGAATTTGGAATGGACAACCATACCTCTTCGCTTTCTTCCTTTTCATTTCTTTCACTTGCTCATTCAGAAAATATACCAACATGCATTAATTTCAATATTACAGTGGGAGCTTTATTTTCCTCAGGAGACTTGCCAATGCATCACAAACAATAAAAAATCAATTAAAAACATTTACATTCAAATTACAATGAGAATTCCAGCTCAACTCATTTAGTCTTTTGGCTTTTCTTTGACTGTGTTTGTCTTTTCTGTGACTGTGCTTTATCTCTTTTCAGCTCTATTTGCTTTTCTGTCCTCTGTTGTGGTGTAACTGCTGCATACATGTAACTGAGCTTTTTATACCAGCTGACTGTAAATCGGGCATTTTCTAACGCTTTTGTACTTAGCAAGTTTCTTGTTGATGTGGAAAGTTTCGCAAGCGGAACATACATACACCACAATTGTTTTATGTTCACAATCACCCTCCACCTTGGGCCGAGGCCCGTGGGTCCACAACCCACGCGGCATAATTTAATACAACCGCAAACACAATTTTAGCTCTTGGCTTAATTATAAGATGTTTTAATCATATAATCTGCCCTTTTAATACAACTTAACACACTCTCGGCGTAATAGAAAAAAAACTATTTAATACATAAAATGCCCTTTCGGGCCCACCATCCGAGCTTGCATTGTCCTCCGATTGCGATTGATCACAATCGCAACTCGAATACTCCCGATGCGATTGTTGTATTATCTATCCGATGCGATTGACCACTCCTGCTCCGATTGCGATTGATCACTCCTATTTCGATTGCGATTGATCGCAATCCCGACTTGAATACTCTGATGCGATTGAGTCTTTAACCCGGAACTCAACCATATATGAAACCTGATTTGTAGACCCATCGGGTCCGGAACTTAATCGCAATCGCAAGTTCCTGTATGCACGTTCCGCTGCTTTGTTTTTCTCCGATGCGATTTGGTAAGGGGTCCCACCATATAATACTTTTTTTTATGCGCTTATATAGGCTTTGAGTTGATGCGATTCAGCCGGATTTCAAACTTATCAAGCCACTGTTTATATGCCCATCGAATCCGGGCTCTCAATCGCAATCGCAATTCTTTGGTTTATACGTTCCGCTGCCCTTATAATCTCCGATGTGATTGGGTAAGGGGTCCCACCTTATGGTACTTTGGTTCTTTGAATCTCGCGCTACATATGGCTATACATACATACATACATACATATATATATATATATATACATATATATATATATACATATATATACATATATATATATACATATATATATATATGTATATATACATATATATATATATATATATATATATATATATATATATATATATATATATATATATATATATATATATATATATATATGCTTTAGTCCTTTGTATATAAAGCGCAATATATACTTTGCTGCTGGAGTATACGATTCCCGGAATGAGAATTATATTATATATGCATTACATTGTCTCTTGGGTTATGATTCCCGGAATGAGATTTATATATATATGCATTACATTGCCGCTTGGGTTATGATTCCCGGAGTCAGGAGTTTATATATATATATATATATATATATATATATATATATATATATATATATATATACTTTGCTGCTCCAATCTTTAGTGTATCTTCCAGTGGGGTAGGCGATTCTCGGAATTTTATATATATCCTCCAGCTGGGGTAGCGATTCTCGGAATAACGGCTGTGTCTCTGCCTCTGATGCTTCTGTCGCTCTGCCTCTGCCTCTACTGCTGTGATAATGGCTCTGCCTCTGCCTCTACCTCTGATATAATGGCTCTGCCTCTATATTCGTTGCCTCTGCCTCTGCCTTAGCTGCTACTGCTACTCGACCTCTGCCTCTGCCTTCGCTCTACATATTACCTACTGCTTTTATTTGCCTATATTTGCATCTGCTGCCTTCTTTGTCTGTCTCTGTCTTTGCTACCTCCATTTCCATCAATGACAATATTTCCAACAATATTAAGAAGCATTTTAAATTAATTCTATCTCATAAAAATTATCCCTCCTAACTTAACAAATATTATCTCTTCCCATAAGGTTCACGACCTCCCTTCCTTAGCACACAAGACATAAATACAATTAATATTTCAATATGTTAATTCCTATCGAAACAAATGAAAAGTTGTATAGATGGTTTCAAATATTATAAGAAGGTTTTTGAGATGGTTGAGAGAATGTGGAAAATAGAATCCATAAACAAATTATTTTTCAAAACGTATTACTTTCAAAGTATCAAAAAGGAATGTACAAGGGTGTTCAATGAATTAACGCTACTTAAATTCCATGATGTACATATTTCTTACTCATAATTTTAACAAATTATTAAATAATGATCTAGATTGGATAATTATATTATTTGTCATATATTTTGATGCTTATAGAGTGAAAAAACTTAAAGAATCAACTTGTAGGGTCATTTTAATGGTGGGTGGAGAATTGGGATCTAAAACCTTTTGGAGTCATTTTGAGGCATTAAATGACATTTCTGGGGGTCAAACGATTATCCCTTGTGTCGAAATCTTGACCATTATTCTACACTTAAAGACATATCCAATGGTGCAAGAAAAATATCAAATGAAGTTCATTCAAAATTTATGCCTTTAGTAAGTTGACCTATCATGTTGACCACCATGGTACGAGAGAATGACATTTTAGCCCCATTACTCATGCATGGAAAGCTAGCTACATGTGGAATTTTAACAAGACTCTAAAAGGTCTAAAATCACAAACCTCGTTAATGGTTAACAAAGTCAAATCTTACACCTAGTTGGCTATCACGCTATGTTAAATACTTGGCCACTAGGAGGAATAAGAGTTCCATTTTGTGTTATTGTATTTTGTTTCATAGTTGAAAATAAAACTAGGAGTGTGAAGTTAGAGAGAAAAATGTATGAAGTTAAGTTTTTATAGCAACCTTACACGCTAAAAGTCTTAGCTAACTCTAGAGAGATTACCTCTTTCTTTGTACTCACATATTTTCCATACCAGAAAAGAGAGAGTAGAGCATGTTTACATTTTAGTGTTTTTTTTCTCCCATAAGGATTTCCTAGGGAAAAAGGAGTAGAGCATCATTATTTTTTAGGGTTGCTTGTCTCCCATAAGGATTTCCTAGGAAAATAATTGTGTTGATTGTCTAGATATGTATGTGTGTGTTTCATTATGTTCTCTATTTCTTACATTGTGTTTCATTATGTTTTATATTTCTTACATTTGATTGTTTTATTCATTTAAATAGAAATTTAGTTATTAAAAGATATAAAACTTAAATACAAATTAATCTTCATTATATAGATTTCACTTATTTTATCAAATTTGTTGTGAGAAACTATTTCATTATAATAACTATAAAACTTGACTATTAAATAACAAAATTTTGTATTGATAAACATCTACACTTCTCCAACCTAAAAAAAATACATATAACTCTTAGATACATTTAGACATGTGTTTTATTTTTGGCATTCAAGTCCAGTTTGTAAGCAATAAACTTTAACACTTTGGGAGTTCAAGTCCACTTTGTAAGAAATAACCTAACACTTTGGAAGTTCAAAGCAGGTTTGTTTAAGTAATAACCTACCATTTTGTATTAGGTTATGCTAAATACTTTAGAAAATAGAAGTTTCATTATCACTTGAGTTTATTCATTATTCTAAATACAAATATGAATCCATGACTAATTATGGCATTATTCTTACTTTTTAGTTTATACATCTAATTTGATATTTTAAAATGTACTATGTCCCATTTTGGTTTTTTTTTTTTTTTCTTTCAAGATTTTGACCAAACTGAAGAATTAGTGAATGATAGCAGTTGCATATACAAGACATATATTGTAATACTTTTGTTTTGATTCTCATATTTTGTAGAGACAAGTCCATTTGAACTGTGAAAGATCTATGTAATTGTACTTTATTTTCTAATAAATAAGAAAGATTGTTTTTTCTATTTGAAGTTCCTTAATGAAGTTAAAATTTAACTGTAAATTAATAGAGCTAACTTACAGTTAACATTAAATGAAATATGGAACTATTAACTATCAATTGAAACTAAACCATGGGGTGGATAACAGAAAAATTTCTATGTTAAGCTAAGTTAACTTCAACAAAAACTACTATAGCTCCCAATCAAAAAACAGTCATACAAAAATAGAGCATATTTTGGTTGCCTTTAAGTTAATAACAAGAAAAATAGTTAACTTTACAGTAAATTACCTATATGTTTAGTTTCAACTCTAATATCACTTTTCGTGGGTACTCTTTTCCTTCCAGGATTTTCCCTTAATGAGATTGACATTACTTCTTATCCAATATTCTTCTGGTTATTTTCATACATTCATGGCCTACCAACAAGTCAAGTCTAATGTCATAGTTCTTTTCATACATCATGGATAGCCTCAATAGAGACTGTGCTACTAAAAAGCATCAGAGAGACTGAGGTGGTACTAAAGTCAACTAAAAAAATGCAAACCAAAGCATTAAATTGGACAAGTGATATTGCATAATATGAGATTATGCCATATTGTCAAATCTATCCAATAATCTAAAATCTGCACTACGAAAGTCTGTCCCAATGCTATGCCACATAATTACAAGTTGAGCTAAAGAGTTGAAGGTTTCATACATCAGTTAAAAAAAAATCAGAGTTTGAGGTTCAGGAGGAGAAGCAGTGTAGTGAAGGGGAGTAGTAGTGTAGAGGGAATTCATGGAATGATAAAGAGTAAACTCATTCTATGTTAAGATAGACCAGCATTACAAAGCTGGTAAAATTCAACTGACACCTAATGATGGTGTGTCCAGACAGAGAGGACTGCTTAAACTGATATCAAACTGATACTACTATGATGATTACTTGCTCATTAAAAAAATTATGCATGAATACATTTAATGAAGAGTTTGAACCACTTGTGGTGTTGGAAAAAAAGCTTGGATCCAAAATCATTGATTTAGAAACTAACTCGATAATATATTTGCCAATTCAAAAAAACAACGAAAACCCACAAACTCCAAACCAAGAATGATCCAGATTATACTAAACATGAAATGAAAGCTAGAAATAATAGAAAACAAATTGAGAGGCACAATGAAAAGAAATTTCTATTAATGAAACAACCATGAAAAACCTACAATGACCAAAATGGTGGTAGCTATGTTTAAAAGAAATGTCTATTACACTCATTCACAAAATAAATGCGCGGACGGGAGGAGCAACATACTTGGTATTGCAGTAGACCAACAGCGCGGACGGGAGGAGCGAAAACGCGCGAACAAACAGACCTGCAGTAGACCAACAGCGTGGACGGGAGGAGCGAAAACGTGCAAACAAATAGACCAGCAGCAGTAGTGACAAAAATACGCACGAATAAAGAGACCGGTAAACAAATCAACTTCGTGGGCGATTTATTTATAGAAACTAGTTCAGCCGAACTATTTTAAAAGTAAAAGTTCGGTCAAACTCAAAGTTTGGCTGAACTTTTGTTGGAAGTTTGGCCGAACTTTTGTTGCCGGTTTTCCCATCTCTGGAAAAAATTCTGTTTGCCCACGTCGTCAGTGTGCCGTCAATCTAAACGGAATCACGAGTTCGGCCAAACTTTATAAGAAAGTTCAGCCGAACTATTAAATAGTTTGGCCGAACTATTGCCGAAAAAAAAATTTGGCCCCCGATTCTCACAAAAGTGTAACCCATCTTCACATATCTTCCCTACAGTCTATGGTCATTTGCGATTATGAATTATAACTATATATAGTTTTGATGTTTCTAGGTTGGAGACTGTACTATTTTCATTGGAGGATGCTACTATTGATGCGCCCAAGGCTCCTGAGCTCCTTGGTCATGTAGGGTCAAAATCCACTAAGCTGATTCCATGTCATTAGAAAAAATTTGCATCCTTCCTGGGAAATAAATCCATTATGGAATAGGAGTTTCCCAAGAAGGAATTTATAACTTGAAACCAAAAAATTACAAACAATGTTAGTTTGTCTTTCCAAGGCATATGATAGAGAAAACTCACTTTATTTAGGCTACTCATCCATATAGGATTCAATGTGCAATTGGGTAACTAGATAATGAATTGTCTTTCCATGTCAGTACCTAGGTTCATTGAGATGACGACCTTGGTTTAAAGATATCCATCATACAAACTAGGACCACCTATACTTATCATTTCCATCTCTTTTTCATCATCAATATTAACATACTAAGGACCTATAATGCATGGAGGCCCATGGTAGTCATTGCAATGTAATTTATTAGAATACATGCCATTTCTTATTATGAGATTTACCACATCCGAAAATGGCATCATTCACATCATTTTGAAGAAGTCTACAAATTAGGTCAACATTTTTTTTTCACATTTACGACTTCCCTCACATTTGATGGTTCTTGAAGCTCAAGAAATTTCATAACAAAAATAGGCAAAGTCAAACAACAAAATTGGTCCATTCTCTTTTCATTTTCTAATATTATAATGAAGTTTTATTAGAGACACTTTTGTTTGTTTGTTTTGGTTAGAAAAGGGTTTGCTCTTGGTTTTATGCGACTTTCAATTTATCATATGTAGCATGTTGATAAATGGGAAAGAATAATGTGTGACATTTATCTTGGAGACATTGATGTTGAATGAAAGGATACATAGTTTAACCAAGCTACAATTCACTTTGGTAAAGTCGGAGGAACATCTTTAAAAACTGCTTAAGAATACACCATATACAAAGTTTGACCATAAGTAATATATGCATTTTTATTTTGTAGATATGTTCTTTTTTCTACCCAAGATATCACAACAAGAAAAATATTGATATTGTAGAAATTGTTTGAGGACCTCATTGAGGTCGATTTTTATGATGTCCTATTTGATTGATACTTTCTCATATGTCAGGAAGGCTTTAAATATGAATTAATATGTTCATGAAACAAATCAGATTCAAATTTTATAGATATAAAAGATAAAAACAAATGTCAATGTCTTTGTTTGATTGTTACTTGACTCTGTTGTGGGCAGGTTACAGGAAATGTGATTGGAAAAAGGATGGGGAGACGATGCATATCACGTCTTGGATATGGTTCATTCACTGTTAGAGATCACTTAGACACCTAAGCCATCGACTTTGGAAATGTTTCTAGTATTAATTCCTATGGTTTTTAATGTTGTGATTATTTCACCTCATGGTTATTTTGGGCAAGCAAATGTCTTAGGAATGCCAAACACGACATCGGTGGATAGGTAAACAATTTTTTTATAATTGCAATTTCCATTCCATGATATTCTCTCTTTATTGTTTGATTGTATTTTAGACTCTTTTTTTTTTTTGTCTTTTTACTATGAAATTGAAAATACTTAGTACCATGTCCATTTAAACATCAGCCAAAGCTTGAAGATGAAATTAGTATTGCACTATATTGATTTAAATCCTTATAGCTATTTTGTGTTAGAATATTTTCATGACTATCAGAAAAAGTTACTTTCATGTTGTTATTTGAGTACATGTTGTTTATATACTTGACTAAGTTCATGCGTTAGAAAATTAAATGTTGTTGTGAATAAAACGACAAGGATAAAACATCACACCTCAAATTATTTTTCTTCACAAGTTATCTATAGCTTGAGCTTTTTAGCATATAACTTAGTTGACATGATTGTTCTTAAGCGTTCCTTGACAGTTGAATACTAAGTTACTAAGGTGTTCATTTCTATATATGGTGATATTTTATTTGCCTTGTTTATACAGGTTATCTCGCCACATTATAGTGGAAATTATCGTCTTGATGAAGAAAATTTGTTCCAGTTTTTTACTTATATGGGGAAAATTGGCTTTGACATTGCTGAAGTTGAGGTATATGTCGTATAAACTATTTATAGTCTAATTTAGGTTATATTGTAATTCTCATTGTCCTTCATGTTTTACACTCTTCATTGTATCTTCTTTTGTTTCCAGAAAATGATCTTAGTATTGATGGTAAGAAGCATGAATTGAAAAAAGAGGGGAGCAATAACATTGGAGTGACAAATTCAAAGAGAGAGAGAGGAGAACTGGTCTAGTGATACTCTTAGAGCCAATATCCCGCATAAGACACATATAAATACTGATGGTCAAGTCTTCAGAGTTGGTGAATTCACCTGTAATGCCTTGAAAACACAACAATAATGTTTTGAAGTGATGAAATACCATTTCATGTGTAAATTGTAGTCCAACCAATATTAAGTTAGAAAATCATATTGTAATACTTTAACATTTCATATAATATAATTTGTGGTTGAAATTATTTATAGTTTCATTTGATATTGTTTAGTATTGTAATTAAAATATGCGACTTTGTGTTTTCATATTAGATGAACATGCACATTGTACGACATTTTTTTAATCATACAAATTAATTTATATTGATGAATAATGAACACAAAATCAATTTAAAACTATTAAATTAGTAGTTTATATTGATTAATGATGAATACAAATAAAATGAATATATGAATAAATTAGTCATTTATAATGATTATTAATGAAAGTAAATGAAATGAATATAAACTACTAAATTAGTCGTTTATATAATGAATAAATGGCTACTTCAAATGATAAATTTGTGACTACAAATGATGACTAAATTTTGCCTATATACGACTATTAGTAGCTAATTTACAGTATCTTATAACACGACTAAAATTTAGTCATATTTCTTCGGTCATTAATTGGTTTCAAACGATGACTAAAGTTTGCATATATATGACTATTAGTAGCTAATTTACAGTATCTTATAACACGACCAACATTTTGGTCATTAATTGGTTTTCTCGGGTGATCATATAGTAATATATTTTGTTGTATATTTGGTCATTAATTGTGACAATTAATGACCGAATCAAAGATTAAATCAATGACCAAATCAATGACTAAATTAATGATCAAATCAATGACTAAATTAATGACTAAATGAGTGACTAAATTAATGACCAAATATACAACTAAACAACAAAATTGAGATATCCAATTAATGACTAAGCTAAAAATGACCAAAAGTTGGTCGCGTTATAAGATACTATAAATTAGCTACTATTGGTCACCGACCGAAAAATAGTCATTTATATGCAAATTTTAGTCATTTTTTTAGTAACTAATTAGCCATTTTGTACTAGTGGATAGAGATATTAAATGGTTCACGAGTCTAAGTACTAATTCAATAAGATCATGGAATGATATGAAAAAGATATTTCTAGAAAAATACAAAGATCGTGATCATAGAGAAGAAATTTTTAGAATGAACCAAGAAGAAGATGAGAGCCTTGAGGATCTAATAGAGAGGTTCATGTATAATGTTAAGAGGGAAAATTGCATCATTTATGATTTGACACACTAAAACCCTCTTACTTAGGACAATTAGGGATGATTGGATTGATCTCCTTAATCTCATGAGTAAAGGAGATGTATATCAATTGTCATTTGAAGAAATTTGTGAAACATGCAAGCACATATCAAGAGGAAAGGAAAGAGTAAGTAAGTCAGCATCAACATTGGTAAGGCAAGATGAACTTGGAAATTTTCTTGACAACTTTAAAACAGAAATTCTTAGCAATCTAAGTGAATAAGTAGAAATGTTAAGAATGAAAAATGAGCAAAAATAAGATGCTGATATTTTTTTATCCATGCAAAATCATATGCTACTAAATGTTGTTCATCATTCCCCAAGTTTAAATAAGTTTACCAGGAAGACAATGGAGCAAGGAAAACACCAAAGAAGCTATGTTATGTAGCTCTAAGGAGACCCTAGCAGCCTAGTCAACTTAATATGATGCAAGGACCCACTTCAAAATTTCAAGCTTATTCACATCCATCTCAAACTAATTGGGACACACTACCTCCTTGGCAACCTTGGCCATCTCAACCCAAAAACCAATCTTGGCAACATGGTTGGCAAGGTCCTTATTGGGAAAATCCTCAACATCCTCAATATCCTTCATACCCGAATCCATGCTATCCTTACCATCGACCATCACCACAACCATAGCCTCAACCACATCCATATCTTATATCCACCCCCACTCAACTACCTATACCACCATTTCCAAACCCATCCAATGAAGTATCTCAGCTCACTTACAATGTTGAGGTACAACACTACCAAACATATCCTCTTGAATTAAATGGTCTACATCTTAGTTCAAGAAAGGTATTGCACAGAAGAGATTTTCTTAATGTCATTGAAGGAAAAAATCAAGAAGAATAATATCCAAATGAGGAGATCAAAATATCGAGGGTTGCACTTGATGAAGAGCAGAAATCAGAATCAGATGTTGAGAAAGTCCCCTCATGTTTACTAGCATTTCCTCCATGTGTTCAAGAGAACAATTAGCAAAAAGAGGAATATTTGACTTCCATAATAGAAGAGTACATCCAAGGTGATCCAACTCAGCAAGTGAGCCAGGGGCATCACAACTATATTGACATATGGTTCCAAATAGTCAATAAGTTGTAGCAACACACTCTTCTCCAACATTACTTGATACAATCCCAGTCAAATAAATTAATCTCTCATATTCAGGTACATGTCAAAGCATGTATTCCAAGTGTGCACATGATTTTATCTGTCAAATTGATGTGTACATGTCTCCATTGGAAGTATTCCTATACTTGAAAAAGGTTTTGTTTTTTTCAAGTAGAGTAGGAAAGTGAAAAAGAAAAAAGAAAAAAAAAACAGAGGGAAAGAATAAAATCTCAGGTGAAAACCTCTTTTGAGGCATCTAAGATTGGCCCATTGATTGAAAACCTCCATGAGGCGATCATTGGTTTGGGAAAAAAATAGAAAAATAAAAGATCCAAGGTGAAAACCTCTTTTGAGGCGCCTAGGCGGACCTACTAATGGAAAACCTCAAAGAGGAAGCTAGTAGGCCTTATAAAAATAAAATAAAAAATAGCATTTCTCCATGTATCTCTCTCTAATTAATGCAGGTGATCTCCAACCTTTGCAAGCTGGAAAACAACAAGTTGGCACAAAAAGAAAATTTGGTCAACACCTTGGTTAAAGGTAGTCAAACTTAGACTTCCTCCTCCTGTGCTCAGAAGCTCCAAGAGGACCTCAAACAGATTATCACATGCAGCTTTAGAACCACTGAAGACAGCTTCAACATCCATATCAGCAGCTTCAATATCACCTGCAAAAACAAATCAATGGTAAGGCTCAAATATGCAATCATCTAACCCTTTCTTCAAATCTATAAAAAGTGTGAGAAGGAAAGTTTTTTTATATAGCCAAAATCAGTAGCAGAGCAACATTAGCCTTATCTAGCAACTAGCCTCACTTTTTCCACCAAGAGAATGAACAAGACAAAAGTAAAAAGGAGTTGAGAAAGTGGGCAGTAAGCATTTCATTGTAATAGAAGAGAAGGAGTGCCAAGAGATAACCAAGGGTGAACTCAGTTCACAGAAAAAAGAACTGTGAGTTTAATTTGCATGCAATAAAATAAAATAAAGAGAGAGAGAGAGATAGAACAAAAAAAAAAATCAAATAAAAGGTGGATCCACCACCTCTTGGCATGCAAAACAGATTTTCTTAAGGCATCTGAGGACCTCCATGAAGCACCTACAAGAAGAAATGCAAGAAGAATAGCAATAATATTAGCAGGAGGAGCAACACATGGGCCAATAAACAGAAAATGAAATAAGCCAACATGCAGGAAAAACCATCAGGCAAGGAGGATGAATAGGTTGCTCATAAGATGAGCAACAGTTTCAGTAGGGGGGTGATGATGGGCCTCTAAATTAGACATAAAATAAGGCCCATCTAACCTTTCTTAAGCCCATCTACCTTCCTTATGCACATGAATATATATATTAAATCTCTCCTTCTGCACTTAATAATGTTTTCTTATGCTTCAATATTTTCTGAGGAAGGTTTGAATGTAATTGCATATTTGTGCCTAATATTGGTTATTTTTGTATAATATTGTGCGAATATTTTTCATATTATGCAGATTTGGAGAAGGAGATGATTTAGGGACTTGCTCCCTACCACTGGAATATCAAGATTGGAGAATAAATGAGCACAATATCAGGAAATTAGGGAGAAATATTGGAGATATTCAAGGTGGTTTTCCACCCTCCTTAACTCTCAAAGGCAGCCAAAGGATCCTCATGAGATCCCATCCAGCAATTCGAATTCCAGAGGCAGCCAAGCGACTCAATACCAAGTGCACTCAAGCCATACTTCACTTGGATTCAAGTAGACCCATTACCTATTTTTTAGAGAGTTTTTGGTAGTTTCCCTTGAGGATAAATAAAGCTAATCAAGAGCTAATTAGGGTCGATTCTATTCCATTCCGGTCCAGCCATTCGATTATGGTCCATTCGATACAGTCCATTCCATTCCATCCCATGCCATCCATTTTCCATTCTATTAGGCTTTTGTTGTTTAAGACCTTTGGGATGTAATAAGATTTCATTTTAATGCAATGAGTATTCAAATGACTTTTCGTTGATCTAGTTCCAAAGAGATGGGCTCGTGGATTAGGGCCCAATCCATGTGCCTCAGATTCTTTGTCTCTTACCATTCTTTCCTTTCTATCATTTAGCTAGTTTGTTTCTCTCCATTAGTTATTTTTTGTTTCTGTCATTTAGTTAATCTTGCTTCTAATAGTTTCAAGTTGTTATTTCGAATTCTTGTTGTAGGTTTTCATTTGCTTAATATAATGGAGGATAAAACTCTAAAAGTTGTGGATCTAGACTTCTCCTCTCATCTCTATCAATAGAGCTCAAGGGGGTTAGGCTTTCCCAAAGGCCAAAAAAATGTTCAATGTTTTTATCATGCATTCTTTTCTATTTTCCCCTGGATGAATCCGCAGGTTTGTTTGCAGGAAGCAGTATTAAAGTTCTGTATAAGTTCACCCTCGCCTTCCCGCTTTATTTTCCATCTATGTTTTTATGCTTCTATCCCCTTATATTTTCACTTATTTGTAGCTGCTGCACCCTTTTTATTCCCAAAAACACTTCAAAATGACTAAGTCTGCCTTATATTCCTTCGTTTTAACATTATGCGGCTATCGCAGCCATTTTAACACAAAACGCTTGATAAAACATCAAAGTTTGACCTCCACCCTTTTCTTCTTGGTTCTCCCATCGCAATCACACTTCGCAACATTTACCACATTGCAATCACACTTCGCAACATTTACCACATCGCAAATCACAATGTTTACCCCATCGCACTTCACACTTCGTAGATCTTACCTTTTCGCAAAACGCACTTCGCTCCCGCTCCTGAACTGTACTCCTGCTTCTCCACCATCGTACTTATAAAAACATTACACTCCAAAGCCATTTCTACGATATAGTAAGTTTTTATAAGGTTTAACCCCCCTCTTTCCACTTCTAAGCCTTGTTTCATGCGTTAAGCCCTCCATTAGCCTCTTTAGCACTTTTTCCTCCAAAATGCAAGCAAATTTCTTCAAATTAGAATTAGGTCATGAATAACTACATAGATAGGAGCATGATAGATAGATTAGGGTGTGTTTGGCTGATTGGCCAAGTTAAGTGTGGTCTAAATTAGTTTCATTTCTGTAATTTAAATTAGTTTCATTTCTCCCATTTCCTTTCTGCAAATTGAATTAGTTTCATTTTTTTCATTTCCTTTCTGCAATTTATTTTAGTTTCATTAAAGTATGACAGACTTCATTGAGAACCCCTAGAAGTAGCACCCTTTCATAGAGCATAAGAGGATGAAATGAACAGAATGCATCTATTGTGTATATAGCACTGTCACCTCCAAGTTTGTATGAACCCCGGGTTGATAAAGTAAATTAAGGCAGCCCCTGGTAGTTGTAGCACTCTTGGTGCAATACCATGGCTCACCACCATGCGCATAGCCACCCCACTTACATGATCACGCATTCCAGGGCAAGGGTCGAGTCGCCCTCCATCACTTTCATCTATCATTTCACACATTACGAGAATCCTAAGAGGTACAATTAGTTGTCTCACACCCCGATCAGGGACCCTAAATTCCTTCCTCCTCTGGGTCTCGGTTTTGGGAAGCATCCTGTGCCAGAATCCGTAGGAGGGTATCCATATCCTCCCTGTGATGATTTTCTTTCCAAGGGTTATCAAGGATCATACCCATATGAATACAACTCGAGTTAGCCAAAAATTAAGCTACTTTTTTACCAGTCCTTAGAACATGCGAGAGAATAATATAGTCAAAGCAAGGAATGAGTTCACTAAATTACTGAATCAAGTGAGTCTCCCTCTAGTTCTGGCCAAATTTCTCCAATATGGTGCCATGATTGAACTTTTTTATTGCTTCAATCACAAGGTTAGAGTCACCTTCAACCACCAACCTTCTATACCCTTCTCATTTTTCAATGAGAATCCCATGTTTTACTGCATTGAATTCAACCTCATTGTTGCTGGAAAATCCACAATCAGCTGCATAGAGGTGATGAACCTTGCTCTGGGAATCAATGAATAGACCTCCAAAAGCAGCATCTCTAGGTTTTCCTTTAGAGGCCCCATCAAAATTGAGCTTAAGAAGGCTGACAGGAGGGGTTGAATACCTAGAAGGAGAGGATCTAGTGGAAACTAGGAGCTTCCAGGAAGATGGGGCAAGCATTTGCGGGGAAAGATTCAAGGTAGAGATGATATTAGCTTCATGAGGTGCTACCTTCAAATCATCTAGATGCCACTTCTCGGTTAATATAGTTTCTCTTATGTTTTGGAGGACTCTTGCCCATATCTCTTCCTGAGAGAATCTTTGATCTTTAAAAAACCTTATATTTCGTTCTTTCCATAGCACCCATAGGAGGAAGCCGAAAGAAATGCTACAGGCCCTATTCAATACGGGGCTATAGAAGAGGTCATTCCTCCACATTTCAATATATTTTTTGATGTTATTAATGTCCTGGCCCAGGTTCCTAAAAATTTAACTAATATTTCTCCATAATTGGTCTGCGAAGGGCCAGTGGTTTAGAAGGTGTTCCATATCTTCATTATGGGATTCACACATGCTTCACAGTGAGGGACCTTGGACTCCTATTTTTTGGATTTGATCCAGTGTAAGAATTCTTCGACGACACACCAACCAAATGAAGTATGTCACCTTTCCCCAGAATTTTCATTTCTATATTTTCCTTTGTATAGGATTAAGGTAGTCCTGAGGCTCATCTGTAGCTAATCTGTAGGATTCCTTGATAGTAAACATTCCTCTGGTTGTGTAGCCCCATCGTAAGATATTTGGTCCTTTGAGTTTTGCAATATTTATATATTGAAGCTCTCTTTCTAGAATATCCCATTGATCCGAGTTTGGGGAAATGTGTGTCTTTAAAAGAACACAAAGCATGTAATGTCACTTTTGGAAATGATGCTCGAGGTAAAATCATGGGAAAAGGTGTAGTTAGTATCGTAAATGGAAGAGGTAAATCAAAAAATGTTTTATCTATTGAAGGATTAAAACACAACTTGTTGTGTGTTTCTCAAATGTGTGATCAGGTAAATGATGTTCTTTTTCGTTCTAAAATTTTTGAACTTAAATCAACAGACAGGGGTGAATTTTTCATTGAAGAAGTTAGAACACATAGTAATGTTTATGTTTTAAAAGAAATAATGGAGTGTTGTTTGAGTAAATTTGACAAGAGTTGGATATGGCATTGAATATTGGGTCATTTAAATATAAATTATATAGTAAAGTTGAGTAAAAAGAATGTTGTCAGGGACTTGTCAAAAATTTCCAAGCTAGGCAATATAATTTGTAAATCGTATCACATTTGAAAACAAATTCATGTGACTTTCAAAACCAAAGAAAATTCTTCCACTATTTTTCTACAGTTGGTTCATAAGGATTTATGTGGTCCTCCAAGAATGTAGACATTAAATGATGAGTTATATTTTATTTTGATTATTGATGATTATAGCAAACTAATTTTGGTTGCATTTCTTCAAGGTAAATCAAAATCTTCTGAAATTTTTAAAATATTTAAAGCTATGGTTGAAAATGAAACTAAATGCAAAATAAAGTGTATAATATCGAACAATGGTGGAGAATTTACTTCTAATGAGTTTGATTATTATTGTAAGGAATGTGACATAAAAAGGTAATTCATCATTACAAATACTCCACAGCAAAATGGTGTGGCTGAAAGGGCCAATAGGTCAATACAACAATTGACAAGAGCAATGACGGATGAGAGAAATATATTAAAAAGGTTTCAGGCTAAATCTATTCATACAACATTCATATAACGACCCAAAATTTAAATATACCAAATTAATTACATTAACCATGTTATTATTATTCAACATACCTACTCAATTAATTACCATAAGATTTGGAAAGAACAACATACCTGTGGAGCAAAGATATGCCTTACTATCGATTATGAAGTTGTCACGCTATCCAAATCCCACTGACCACAAAAAAGTGTTGGGTACGACTTTCCACCCAACCTTAGACAAGTTGAATTCAATATCTCTTATAGTTGTCACCTTCAAGGCATCAATCAACTTACTATGGCTAGTGCCCTTTGTCTTGCAACATTCCCTTCCTCAAAGAATGAGAAAATAAATGAATGTCTATTGTCTCCCTTTCCCGTCATTTAAATAGACCAAACCATTCCAAAAATGGTAAGGGAATTGGAAAGGAATCCGCATGGACACAATCCATGTGTCATCATGCCAACTTTTATTACTTTCTTCGTTATTTGTTATTTTATTGCTTTATTATTATATTTTCTTCGTTATGTGTTGTTTTATTAATTTATTATTATATTTTCTTCATTATTGTTGTTGTATTAATATATTATTATAATTTCTTCGTTATTTGTTGTTTTGTTAATTTATATATTAATATTATTTCAATTATTATTATTATTCTTAGTACGGGTTATTACATACTCCCTCTTTACAAAAAAAATTCCCGAAGTTAATTTTAATATTTAATATTTATGTATTTATCAACCCCATGTTTTCCCAACACCCTATGTTGAACTAGTATATCATTAGGCATCGAAATTTATTTCACAACAATGGGGAAATCCTGAGGAATCTCAAGCTTCTTTCCCAAATTTCGGAACTAGCCCTACTGTTGAAGTTTGCAACAAGAAACAGTGAAATTGGCAAACCAGAAACAACATCCTTGATCCTAGTGAAGATTAAGCACCTACACTAGGTGGGGCCCACACAAGCTATTTTTAGGTGTATGTCTATTTTTATAATATTGAGAAAATTCTATTTATAGAAGGAATCTATTTATAGATGGTTGAGAAAATTATATTTATGGATGGGCATCTATTTTTGGAATGCATGTGCGAAGTCAGTTCGTGGATTGCATTTCTAAAAATAGAATGCATGTCGATTATTATTATCTCTTAATAATAATTAGACAATAAATAATAATCTATTCTCTTAAAGCACTTGATTTCAGTTAATTGATGTGGCAAACCAGTTGACTGAAGCAATTTCGAGTTCAAAGGTTGGTTGGTGGGACATGAAAGTGGAATTCATTCTAACTGAGTGATACAAAGTTGTAATAGAGTTGGATGTGTAGTTATGTGAGTTGTAAAGTAGTTTAACTCAGTTAAGTGAGTTAAACCTAGTTTTTCTAGTTGTAACTAGTTGTAACTAAAGATACACTAGTGAGAGATCAGTGAATTAAATATTAAATTAATTCACATGGAGTGATCTCACATGAAACTGAAGATTTACTACTGTTAACTACATGCATGCCAGATCCAGTGGAGACCCGTTTGAGAGATAGGTGAAAGGGACAGTTTGACTATCAGTTGTGACATTAGTGGGTGCACTCATGCAACCACACACACATTGGAGATGCCTATGAGTATTGTGCAGTCAAGGTAGGCTAGAATGAATCATTTAGAGGTTCTTGACCATTAGGGATTGCACAGTGGAGGTAGGTTATCAAGAGGTAGTAAATTGGTGCATGTATTTGCCAATTTTTGTATGACAGTGTGAGACGATTGTATATTATACTGAGAGCTCTTGGAGTAAAGTTTTGTATGAGATTGTTTCGTGATCCATGATATATACATAATATATGACAGTGGGGTTTTCTAGCTTTATGCTTTCCCAGTAAAAACATTTGTGTTATGTGTGATTGATCTTTCTTCATGTGCTTGCAATTGGCGATTAAATTTCCGTAAAGTTTTTAGTAGAAGGATTTTGTGCATAACAGTGGCATATAATTGTTAGATCAGGAGAATCCGAAAATACATAATTGTATTAAAATTTCTACACCTACAAGGAAAATACCTTCTAGCAGAGGTTATAACGGAGGTTTTTAGTTATATAAAATTGGAAAAATTGTCAAAAAAACATCCTCTAAAACATTTATTTGCAATAGCGGATGTTTTAGTAGAGGTTTTAATGGCAGTTCATCACAACTAAAAAAATCTTGGTGGTCAGAGGTTTTCGTGGATGTTTTTTTGTGGTGTGCTTCATGGATCAAGTAGCACTGATGTGCTACATATATAAAAGCACCAAGAGTCAGACATAACTAAAAGCACCGAGGTGTTGAATGCAAATAACACCAATGTGTAATATATACTACATCGGTGCTAATAGATTAAAAAAATCCTCAGGGCGTTCATGTAAGGAAAAAATCTGGGGCACGCAAAAAATAATTCTTGAGACGATGCTTTTTTTAACTTATAGTACGAATGTGTATCTTTTATACAAACGGTCCAGTTCATTAGTTATATAAAAGGACCGGTGTTGTTAGTTTTCATAATGTATCTGGCTGGAAATTATATTTTGTAGGACCTGAGTGTTAGTTCTATGAAATCATTGGTCCATTAAGAATTACAATGCATCGGGGCGTTAATCTCAAAAAATACTAGTTCTTGAAGAAATAAATGCCCCGGTGCTTTCGTTTTTCAAAAAGGCATTGGTCATGCAAAAAGATGTCGTCGTGGTGCTTCTATATAAAATAACACATCGGTGCGATTTTATGTTATAGACGCACCAGTTCTTTGTATGATATTTTCTCTTTTGCAAATATTGTAATCTTTTAAATTTATTATTCATCGAACAATCGACATATAACAATATTCATATAAATTAAAATTTTATTAGTTCATTTGTATATGATGTTTGGATTAATTTGTTTTATTATCATATTTCGCATCTCTTTATTATAATATTTAATCATCCATATATTTAATCAGTGGTATAGCATTTCACAGCGACATCGGATAACACAATAGAATAAATTAAAATGTATTTTATTTATATCAATAAGAGGCTCTTTGTCATACAAAATTGGATTGTTATTGGTAACCCCTTGCCTTTCAATTGGGACACTATGTCCATTACATTAAACAAAATGTCTGATTTTCACAGACAATTATTTCAAAAAATACAACAGGTTGCATTGATATCCAAATAAATCATCAATCTTCACTGGAATTGTTGTTAGTTCTCGAGTTACTTTCATGACTTAAGTTATTTGGAGGAATGTTTTGTTGATTGAATTGATTGTTTTCATCTTCTTGATCTCGTTCCATATACAAACATAAAAACAAAGTGTAATGAGTGTATCTACATTGGTGAGAATAATGAAAAATGAAATAAATTATATACATCAAAGTAAATCAAATAGAAATGTACCATAGAAAGAAATGACTCATAAATTGTGCACATGGTTTCAAAACCAAGTCTCGTGCCTTTTTGCAATAAGCCTTTTGCTGGCGTAGTTCCATACTTTGTTTCCTTCTAGTTTTAAACCCCATTATAAATCATAGATTTAATATAAAGGATTTTTTGTTCTATTAATTATAAAATCAGGGAAGTAAAACAACATAGATACTTACAAATTACAAAATTAATTTTGATATGCCAACATATACTCACAATCCTTATTTAACCCAATGTGAATCAATTCTTTCAATGGCTCTTCTTTGTATGTTAACACTTATTTGAAGACATTCAAGGATGGCTTTTGTAAAACAACTTAAAATATAAAAAAATTAAACCTTGAGTTGTTATAAGGAAATATTAAAAATTACTCACAAACTTTGAAATCAACTCTTTTCTTCCTTTTCTTCATGTCTTATGTGTTGAATGAGTTCCATATTATTTTCTTTTGTGCTAGAAAATACTTGAAAATTAATATTTAATGCTAAATTATTTTTTTATATGTACAAAGGCAATCATGATACATACATTTGAAGCATGCTGTTGTTGAAATAGCTCCTCTTGTGATGCAATTATGTTCATTTCTTTGACCATCTCCTTATACATTTTTTTGGGAATTGCTACTAGCATGTTTTGCATATCAGCGCGTTGATCATTTGGGATTTTCATAATCTTCCTGAAAAAAAAAAAAATAATAATAATAATAATAATAAGTAATAAACTATTTTTATAATTACATATGAAAACTAAATATTAAAAAAAAAATGATATTAATAAATGACTGGTTTGTAGTAATATATACATATAATTCTAGAAAATCGTTTTATATAATTAGGACTATTACCTTTTGAATGATCTTTTTTTTTTTGTTGTGTGTTTTTGTTATTGCAAGTCTGACATGTCTCATTGACCATTGTTCTGGAAACGCTTCCTATAGTTTAGATATAATTTGGTTCTTAGAATCATTGGATTGATTTTTGTATTGTAACTGGAAAGTACATCTATACATTTGTTCCACTAGATGCCTCATAGTTTTGTAAATTCCCTGCTTCATTAACATCCAACACCACTCCAAATGAGCTAAGAACCAACTCATCATCATTTACATGTTCTATAATATTTATTTTCTTAGAACAACATTGATTTTTTCCTTCATTGTTGCCAGGGAAAATTTCAAGGATTGAAAATTATTTTGAAGTTTAAAAACATTGGCGAATTTCACTAGTCACTAATATGAAAACTATAAAATGTTTATTTATGTATTTGTAAAATTATTAAAATTTATAAATATTTTATATATACTCTCTATATAATTTTGACGGTTTTTAAGGTAAAATAATTTTATATTGTAAAATTTGGGCGAATCTATTTTATAAAAAATGGAAAATGGGGAATGTTTTTCCGAGAAAAATCATGGAAAATTAGCCCCCCATCGAATATTAGCCCCTAAAATTTTCCATGGTTGTTTCCCCCTATAGAAAATTACCTGGGACATTTTGTCTCCAAAGAGGGCATTGCAGTAGATCCAGAAAAGATAAGGGACATCATGGAGTAGGTAGCTCCTAAGAATGTAGATGAGGTGAGATCATTCATGGGATTTGCAGGTTACTCCAGGAGGTTCATCAAGAACTTCTCACAGATTTATTATTCTATAACATCATTGCCTAGGAAAGGTAAGAAGTTTGAATGGATAGAGGAGTGTGAAGCTAGTTTTGAGAAGCTTAAGCAGTAGTTGACACAAGCTCCAGTGTTAAAGATTGCATATCTGGATAAGGAGTTTGTAGTGTGTACAGATTCTTGCGAGAGAGGACTTGGTGAGTTCCTTATGCAGGATGGACATGTGCTATGCTATGTGTCACGAAAAATAAACGATCACAAGAAGAACTACCTGTCACAGGTGCTATGCTATGAGTCATCTTGAGCTAGAAATGATCATTCATGCACTGAAGATGTGGAGGCGCTATCTTCTTAGTAGGAGGTTTATATTGATGAGTGATCACATTGGGTTGAGGTAATTTTTCGACCAACCGAAGCTGAATGCCAGGAAAGCTAGATGATTGCCCACAATCAGCAAGTTTGACTTCGTGATCGGGTATATCAAGGGAAAGAAGAACAGGGCCGCAGATTCTCTTAGCAGGTAGGTATAGGTAAGCCAAATAGCATCTATGAGCTGTTGCAGGACAGAATTACATGATAGGATCTTGTAGGCAGGTCAGCAGGATCATAGATATATGGAGATTGTGCACAGGTTGCAGCAGAGTAAAATTACAAGTAGTGGCACAGGTACAGGTACAGGTGTTGGTACAAGTATAGGTACAGGTGTTGGTACAAGTGTTGGTATAGGTACAGGTACAAGTGTTGGTAAAGTTACAAGTACCGGTATTGGTACAGGTGCGGGTGGTGGTATAGGTACAAGTACACATGTACAGGACTTGGACTATCGTATCACAATAAGTGGTTTGGTCAGGTTTAGAGATAGGATATATGTGCCAGATAGCAGTGAGCTCAAGAAGGTGATCTTGAGGGAGTTTCATGCGAAACCATATTTGGGTCACCCAGGTTACTAGAAGACATTGAATGCAATGAAGAGGTTCTACTATTAGCTGACTCTAAAGAGGGATGTGGCAGATTTTGTAGATAGGTGTTTGGACTTTCAGATGGTTAAGGTAGAGTGTAAGCATCCATGTGGACTACTACAACTGATTGTGATTCCAGAGTGGAAATGGGAGGTCATTTCCATGGATTTCATCATAGGTTTTCCCCGAATAGTTAGACAACATGATTCTATCATGGTTGTGGTGGACAGGTTGTTAAAGGTTTCACATTTCATTCCAGTGAAGAATACATACTCAGCTAGTGATGTAGCACACGTGTTCATTAGAGACATAGTCAGATTGCATGGTGTTCCAAAGAACATTGTGTCAGACAGGGATGCAAAGTTCACTTCCAATTTTTGGGAGTTTTTTGCAGTTTTTGGCACTGAGGTGGCCTTCAATATAGCTTATCATTCGCATACACATGGACAAAATAAGATCAACATGATATTGGAGGATATGTTGAGGATGTATGTGATGCATCAACAACACAAGTGGGAAGAGTATCTTCCACTGGTAGAGTTTTCCTAGAACAACGGGTATCAGGAGTCATTGAATATGAGTCCATTTGAGGCTCTGTATGGGTGGAGTTGAAACACCCCTATCAGTTGGAGTGATCTAGTTAACAGGGTATTGATTGGACCAGAGATGTTGGCACAAATGGAAGAAGAAATGAAGGTGATCAAGAAGAACTTGAAGGAAACATGTGATAGGAAGAAGAGTTATGCATATAGGAATAGGTTGTTCAAAGAGTTTCAAGTCTGGTATCAGGTGTACTTATGTATCAAGCCCAAGAATAGCTCCTTTTAGATTGGATCATGTGCCAAGATGGCACTAAGGTTTTGTGGACCCTTCGAGATCATTGAGAGGATCAGACCAGTGGCCTATCGACTTGCACAACCTTCCATTGTGAAATTCCATGATTTTTTCATATATCATTGGTTAAGAAGTATGTTAAATATGTGGACCATGTGATTGACTGGTCTGTATTGTAGGTGGGACCTGATGGAGAATTCCGATCGGAGCTTCAGTGTATATTGCAAAAAAAGGTACTCATGCTCCGGAACCGATAAATTGAGTAACTTAAATTGAAATGGAAGCTCTTTGGGCCCGATGTAGCTACATGGGAGATGGCAGATCATATGCAGGCCATGTATCCTTCCCTGTTTGTTGGTTGAGGCAAAACAATTTTGGTGTGATGTTGGTATATGCTTGGCTTATGTTTTGGTGATGTTTTGATACATGTTTTGATGTGATGTTCGAGTATTATACATATGCATATGGATGTAAATACCACCATGATATATTATAAATCTCCAATAAGCGGTATGAGTGTCATTTCATTATAGTTGTCACGTTGTTATGATGTCATTTTGGTTTGCTTTTCAGCATGGTGATCATTGTAAATACCGCATCGAGTTATGTTATAAAGTTCCATGGGTAGTATGTTTTATTTCCAGTGGTTTTGTTGAGGTATATGTGTGATTGAACACCTAGGACAGTGTCCCCCAAAGGGTAGGGCTCTGTAACATCCCTGGTGAAATTCCATGTAATAAAAGTTACAAATAATAACCACGGTTGATGGGACACTTATTCCAAGCTAAATGTTGGGCAAGACATCCCAGTGGGTGTTCATTGGTTTAATATGGCTAAGGAAAAAGGAAAAGGATTTGGAAAGGAAAAATGACATATTTGGCACATGTATTTATGAAAATAATGGAAATTGGGAGAAAAGGGAGATGAAAGGTGACAGGTTGTATGTGAGGAGGAAAATGAAGAAAATAGAGGCCTCATCAATAAAAATGCTCCTGAGGATCAATTGGTACCTTTTGTGAGTGCATTTTTTGAGTTCTCTCATTATTCTCTCTCTCTCTCTGTCACTCTTGGACACTTAGAGTTTCTTGGAGCACTTTGGCATTGGATCAAGGAAGGAAAAAAAGCATGAAGAAGAAGGAAGCAAGAGTGATTGTTTTAACTATTTTTAGTTTATATTAAATAAAAAATTATTATTTGAATCCATTTTCACTTAAATATTAATGAGTTTATTCCAATGTATTTGTTTATGAATAATTGACAGTAAGTATGTTATTTACATGAGTATAAGTTATTTTCACCAATTTTAATTTTTGGTGGTTTCTATGAAGCTCAACAATGAACAATCTAAAAGTATCTAAAATTCATAGCATAAATATTAACAATGAAAAATCTAAAAACATCTAAAAATAATGGCATAAATATTACAAATACAAAAATCATGGAATGAAAATATGAGGCAATTATCCACATGGCATTGTGTTGTGCAAATGATGTAATAACAATCATTAGAGAATAAAACCCGAAAAAACCATAAATATTAATTAAAAAATAATAAAATTCAATACATAATATTAAACTAGAAAAAAATTGCAAATATTTTTTTGTCAAAACCAAAATAATAATAAAAAAAAACACACAAAATTAAATATGTAATACCATATCTACTACAAATATAATAATACAAAATAAACCCCTTTCCTCAACTTCAAACTATAAACCTTCCATAGTTGGTCTCAAAATAACATCTTTTTCAAAATAAAACTAACTCCGAGTTCTAACAAGTATTTAATTTCTCTTACAAAACCTACATTAGGTGTCACTACAAGGAACCCCAGCTAATAAATTCCTCCCAATGCAACATCTTCCAGTTTTCTGACAAGACCTTACAATATTACGATCGATGGAAAATATCTCTAATGAATTTGACAGAATCGCCCAACCCACATTGCAAGCATTCTCCAAATTTTTGTATTAGACCACATCCAAGGTCCTGTCGGCCATATCCTTATTGACGTAAGCACTATAACATAGGGATACTAGAAAGTGATATACAAAATCAAACTGATATAATTCATTAATGTTCTCTATCGACTAAAAAATTTTTTAAATATCCCATAAACCGTCAATCACTTCAGGTTCCTTTCTTGTTACGCCGATAGGCGTAACCCCCTATCGGAAGGAGCATGTTTTGTGATTAGTGTAATTAATTTTTTTGATCTGATGGTCAGGATTGGAAGATGCCAGTATATTCTGGTCGTCGCCACTAAATCGATGGATGAAATCTACCCCACTAACTTCCTTGCATATCTAAATCAGGTGTTTAAACCGTACTTAAATTAATTTTTTACAAATCTAGATTAAAAAGTTACTGTGCCATTTGCTCACTGCCACCTATCAAATTAAACAATCCTTCCATCCCATAACCACCACGTTGATGGGCCGCACGTTGCTCATTATGTGAATGAGAAGAGTTGGCGTACGAGGGGAGGGAGGTGGTTACCTTTGTAACTCTTCCACTGTCCAAGATCATGCCATCTAAACTCTGACATCTACACCGTTGTATCATGCAACGCAGAGAACAAGGAACGTGGATGGAATGGAAAATTAACGTTTAGTGTTATGGGCCACGTGTAGGTGTTATGGAACGTGGGCGAGCGCGGGCAGGTGAGTGGTTTGTTGTTGAAGGCGGATATAATCTAGACATGCATTAGGGGGTCTCCATTTTCCCAGATTGGGAGACGATGAATTGACAGTGAGCCCAGTCATCCTGAGATCTGCGGCCCTGTGCGGTGACGAACCCTGGAGACTTCCAGTGAATGTGGCAGTGTTCTAACAATGCCGTTGCATCTCCAAAGATGAAGTTGACGCTGCCTTCGATATAGCAATCTCTCAGGTAGTGCTTTCCATGGTGTAGATACGCAGTGTCCTATTCATGATCAAACAATCACTTGCAGTCATATTGTTATTGCATGAGCGTCATGTTCCAAAAATACTGAAAGAGTTGAACGGTGTTCTGTTTATGTTTTTGTGGTTTACTGAGGTGTGTTTTTTTTGGTCTCTACAAAATTGTGTAATTAGGCTTGGCTCATAAATGGGTATTGGATAAATATTATTACAATTTTAACAATGTGCCCTTTAGATCATAAATCAGTTGGGAATAAATCCTATCCGTTTTTTAGCAATAAGAAAGAGAAGCAGGCAGAACGATACCTGCCAACCGAGAAATCTGCAAGTGTAGAAGGCACATCTGTCTCCTGTTACTCTGATAGCAACAGCTTGCCCCGATCCCTGCAAATGTTCCAAGGAAGCCCAAGGCGTTGGCACAAAAACTCCTCTGCTAAAAACAGCTACCTAATCTCGTTTTCTAACAAAGTTGAAAATTAATAGACAAATCTTGCCCCAGGCGCTGAGTTTTCAAATGTAATCCCGTCAGCAATGAAATCCGATCCTTCTACAATGACTGTGCCGCAGACAAACGTTCCAGTGCCAATCACGCTCTGATCCTGAGAATCATTAAGAATCAAAGTCATTTTTCCATAAATGAAAAAGACGAACATTACCAAGAGAAATTTCAATACCTGATGATGTTTAATGGGCTTATTGGCTGTGTTATCCCAAGTTAACACAGTTTCTTCTGCAGAGGATCCTCGGAGTGTGACGAGATTCTTTGTTTTGGGAATATAGAGGGGCTGCCTGTAAACTCCAGGCTTAACCTCGATTACTACTCGCTCCTTGTTGCCAACAGGGACAGCGTCGATGGCAGTTTGGACATCCAGCGTCGATGGCAGTTTGGACATCCTTGTACTGGGCGCTACCATCCTGAGCAACTATCTTTGTAACTGCCATAATTGCAGCTTCAGATACTATCAGATTCAATTAATCTCGAAACACACTACCGAGCTTTGTAAGTGAAAAAATAGAAGAGAACATATAAATAGACCAGACAGCGGAACCGCGAGCAACCATAGAGCATTATCCGACCTAGGACACTGGTAATCTGCTCGCTCCGGGTCGCACGATCCGCGTTGTGAGTTAGCGCATATATTCTCTTGCCTGGACAGAAATTTAGAATCATGTTTGTCCACCAATAGAGTTCGAATACAAGGGAGGGAGTTGTCTGGAAGTGTAACTTTTTTGTTGTTTTCGATGGATTTCTGGTGAGAATCTTGCGAAATTTTGTGGCGAATTTTTTGATAGTTTAAACTGGTATTTTTTAATTAGACTTATCTTCCATTGGTCTATGCTGAATCAAATTGGTCTATAGTCTAATTCTGAGAAAGACTATATCCTTGAAAGCTGCTACCAGCAAGTAATTTCCTCACTTCTCCTTACTTTCCGGATTCGAATTCTCTTCCCCTGCAAATATCGTAGCCCTTATATTACATCGTTCAGATATTATATTGTTCACCTACAAAATCGTTTATCTGCTACTACTGAGCTTCGGGATGAAGAGCCGTGGTTCTAAATATCTCATCCCTGCTCAATATTGCAGAACGTAGCAACGGCAGGACGTTGCTCATGGAGAATAACCAATTTAACTCCCCAGGGGGCTTCGATTCCCTTCTCGACGATGGCTCACGGTCATATGCCCCTATTATTTTCAGAGTAAGAATTGCAAGATTCCCGCGTTTGATTCTCCTTCTGTTCACCATTGCACTGCAATCCTGTCATGATTAGCAGTAGCTTTTGAAGCAAAATAACCTAACCTATAAAGTGAAGCAAAATATTTCCATAGTGTCATGCCATCTACCCACGTCGTTGGAGTAGTAATAATTATCTTTACCATGCAACACTTCTCCCAATGCAAAAGGAACACGCACAGGATTTGTTTTAATTCTGGTCAAATAATTTAATTTAGTGCATGCAAAAGGAACACGCACAGGATTTGTTTTAATTCTGGTCAAATAATTTAATTTAGTGCATGGGACTTAGGAATATAATTAATTACCGCATTATTATCTTTTTAAGAAAGCTATGTAAATACTTTACTTTATTATGGGGAAGTTTATTATGTTTTCGGTCTTATAGAAGGGATTATTATAATCCTCAACTCAGCTCTAAAGTTTGAATTGTAATTTAATACAGTTGAAATATTACTTGACATTTTAAAGAAATCTTTGTTCTATATAACCTGTATGTCATGCTCTTTAATGTTTTTAAAGAAATATTTATTCTATATTTAATGTTCTTAAAGAAATTTTTATTCTATATTATATTGGGGAGGTTTATTATTTTTTGGAAATTTTCTTGAAAGTTTATTATTATTTTTTTTAATATTTAATTTAGATGAGCGAAAATTTAATAATTTTTTTTTTTTTTTTAATAAATATTTTCATAATTTTATTTTGGTGGAACATGATTTTTTAGTTATTTACACAATAAAACTAATACTTTTAATAACCAAATTGCATTTTAAATTATTATCGAAAATAATATAATAATATTGATATTAATGGAATAGTTAATTTGATAGGAATCTATATTAGGATTTGTTTGAGATAGACAAAACATTTATATTTTTATGGATTTTTTTTATGAATTGTGCATTTTATTATGTTACAAGTTGTCATGAAGGTTGTTTTGTATACTAACAAAATCATTTCAATGTTGTATGTTGCAGTACTACCAAGTTGTTTCTGAGCCAGCGCAAGACATTATCTATTTTTAAGTTTTGTGATGTTGTAATTAAAACAATTTATATTTTTTTGTTTAGATGGGCCCATCAACAAATGTACTTGAACACAAACTATCATTAATAAAAGGACTAGGCTTTATTTTTTGTGGAGGGGAATTCAACCTCTCCAAAAGGCTCTTGGGAAGGTTAAATTGTAACCCTCCTTTGAGTTGTGTTCCTTGCGTTCATGGTTTTCATGATCTTTTTAGTTTATAGTAATTCCAATATGCACAAATTCAAATATATTCTTTTATTATAATTATACTTTATAAACATGTTTTAAACATCTTCCTAACATACATACAAATGGACAAAAATCACTCTTATTTACATAAATTATTTAACATTTTTTCAATGTTTTAAACATCTTCCCCACATACACACAAAATACAAAATCACCCTTATTCACATAAATAATATAAACAATTATAACTTTTATTTTTATATATTTTTTAATTCATATTTTTTTTTTTGAATTTTTTGATTTTTTTTTTTTATTTTGATTTTTTTTTAAATATAGATTTTTATTATAAGTATGATATTAGGATATTTATATCATATTTTTTCCTTCATTTCATATATATATATATATATATATATATATATATATATATTAATATTTACAGTGATATTTTTATAAATTTAAATTAAATCCAAATATATTATTTAGAGTGTTTGTAAATATTTAAATATTTTTATTATTTATTTATATCTAAATGTTTGTGTATTGGTTTTATTATTTATATATAATAAATATATTATTGAATGTTTTCATACCTTGCTCTTAGGATACCCATGTTAAACACACCCGCATGTATTGTTATCTTATCTCAACTAATCAAGATGATCTTCCTTAGGAAATTAAATTATTTTTAAAATCTTTATCTTATCATTGCTATTTCATACAGTAACTAATTATAAATACAAGTCCTTATTTTATTTCACTAAAACTTAGTAAACACATTATGTAATGTATTCTATAAAAAATTTATTATGTTTGTGGAATAAAGAATCTCTTGTATATAGAGATTTAAGTATTAGGGTAAAAAGTTTCTTTACAACCTAATATATGTGACGATTAAAAAGAAAAAGTGATGTGTACATATGTACATGAGAACATCTAAAATATAAAACCAAAGTAAACTCATTTCAAGTCTAGCTTTATTAAGTAGTAAAAGGGATCAAATTTCTTAAGGTGTATTTTTTTGTGTTGTTCGACAAAAGAAAATAAAGAAAACATTAAAATTAAATAAAAAAATAACTATGTACTATGCATGACAACATCTAAAAAAATAAATCAATGTAAATTAATCTTAACCCTCGATATATTAAGCACAAGGATCAAATTTCTTAAGGTGTGTTTTTCTTTTTAATTATTTGATATGATGGAATTAATACATGATATGACATTTAATGATAAAGAAATTTACACATGAAGAAATGTTATTCCTCTCAGTGTTGGATATATTTGAGTTTAAGATGAATCTACATCAATGGTTACCACAAATAAATATGATGTTAAAGCATTTATGGTGTATTTAAAACTATATTCATTTCTTACATTATATTTATCTAAGTGCACAAGAAATAGAATTTGCAGTTTCTATCTAGTTAAATCGAAGTGTCGTGTTTCCTCCGTAGGTCAATGAGGCTTAAAGTCAAGTCTAAGGGGGTAGTGGTTGTAATCAAGTTTGTGTATTTGGAAAATTTAGGGGCTAATTTAGTCTAAATTAGGGGCTAATGTAGTCTAATTTAGTTAATTAAGATAGACTTTGTTCAACTTTTTTAACATGGTCAATTATGATCGGTGAATTTACTACACATATTTGTGATTATTTAACATAATCATATCTATTAATATAATTGATAAATAAATACTTGCTTATAAAATTAAATTTTTTATATCATATGTTTTAAATATTAATTTAGGAAAATAAAATATTAAAAAGGTTTAAAAATATAAATTTCGTAGTATAAGTAATACAATTTTTATTATCCTTTTATTAAAAGTGTATGACACATCTTTCCTAAAGTAAAAATAAAATGTTCATTAAATTAATAAATAATGTCAACTATAATGAGAACAAAACAAATACATATGTTTGGTTAATTTTAATTAAAAACATTATTGGACCAATAGATGCATTAGAAAACCCTATATGATAGAGATTTCTAATTCCTTTTGTTCTCAATTTTAGTTGGCATGTTAAATAAAATAATCTCTAACTAAAAACTAATGTGAGCTATAATTAAACAACTATACATATTTGGTCAAAATTAATTAAAAACATTATAAAACACAATAACAAAATATAGATTGGAACAAAACACAATAACCCCAACATACCACATGATTGGAACAAAACACATGTATTTAAAAAAATATAGATTGAAACAAAACACAATAACCCGAACATACCACATGATTTGAAAACCATAAAATATAGTTTTACATTTAAGAATCATTCAAATAAATTATAAATATAAATTTAATAAATAGATTTTTATATTATATTTTATTTAGGAAATATTAATTTTATTATTAATTTTTTTATATAGTAATTTTGGAGTGTTTTTTTTTTTACATATAAAATTTGAACAAATTCTATTTTTTTTTTAATTTCAAGATAAATTTTAATAAACACTAATCATTATTATTAATTATCATTATTAATTTTTTTATAATCAAAATAAAAGAAAATGAAATTAATAATAAAAATAAAACTTGAAGTTTACTTAAAAAATTAAATTTTTTATATCATGTGTTTTAAATATTAATTTAGGAAAATAAAATATTAAAAAGGTTTAAAAATATAAATTTGGTAGTATAAGTAATACAATTTTTATTATCTAAAAGTGTATGAGATGTATAATTCTTTTTATGTTTACTCTAGCTTTGACACATCTTTCCTAAAGTAAAAATAAAATGTTCATTAAATTAAGAAATAATGTCAACCATAATGAGAACAAAAAAAATTACATATGTTTGGTTAATTTTAATTAAAAACATTATTGGACCAATAGATGCATTATAAAACTCTATATGATAGATATATCTAATTCCTTTTGTTCTCAATCTTAGTTGGCATGTCAAATAAAATAATATCTAACTAAAAACTAATGTGAGCTATAATTAAACAACTATACATATTTGGTCAAAATTAATTAAAAACATTATAAAACATGAACAATCCATTATTATTGCGCTTATTCACTTTGTTCTTGAAATTAAAACTCACTATGAAGGACTCGTGGTTAAGATATTTCATTCTCACCCTCAACCATCAATAACATATTTTTATGGAAGAAGAGAAAAAAAACTTATATTTCTCATTTTTAATATATATATATATATATATTATTCTAAAATGTTTCATTCACTAAACAAAAAAAATAATTTAAATCAATTCCCTTGGGTTCACCAATTCCTTTGGTTTATAATATTAAACCCTTGGGTTTATTAGTTCTTTTGGTTTATAATATAAATAATCGATCAATGTCATCCATGATCAAATGTCACATTCTGACAAATATTGTCTCAATATGAAAATCACCCATGGCCAACCATGGTCATATTTAGTCCAACGTCGCATTATGACAACAATTGTCTCAATGTTTAAATCAATTCCCTTGGGTTCACCAATTCATTTGGTTTTTAATTCGTTGGGTAATGGATTTCCCTTGGGTTCACCAATTCCTTTGGTTTATAATATTTAACCCTTGGGTTTATTAGTTACTTTGGTTTATAATATGAATAATCGATCAATGTCATCCACGATCACATGTCACATTCTGAAAAATATTGTTTCAATATGAAAATCACCCATGGCCAACGATGGTCATAGTTGGTCAAACGTCACATTGTGACAACAATTTCCTCAATGTTTAAATCAATTCCCTTGAGTTAACCAATTCCTTTGGTTTATAACATGAATAATCGATCAATGTCATCCATGATCAAATGCCACATTCTGACAAATATTGTCTCAATATGAAAATCACCCATGGCCAACCATGGTCATAGTTAGTCGAACGTCGCATTGTGACAACAATTGTCTCAATGTTTAAATCAATTCCCTTGGGTTCACCAATTCCTTTGGTTTATAATTTGTCGGGTAATGGTTTTCCCTTGTGTTCACCAATTCCTTTGGTTTATAATATTAAACCCTTGTGTTTATTAGTTCTTTTGGTTTATAATATAAATAACCGATCAATGTCATCCACGTTTAAATCAATTCTCTTGGGTTCACCAATTCCTTTGGTTTATAATTTGTTGGGTAATGGTTTTCCCTTGGGTTCACCAATTCTTTTGGTTTATAATATCAAACCCTAGGGTTTATTAGTTCTTTTGATTTATAATATGAATAATGACAACAATTGTCTCAATGTTTAAATGAATTCCCTTGGGTTGACCAATTCCTTTGGTTTATAATTTGTTCGGTAATGGTTTTCCCTTGGGTTCACCAATTCCTTTGGTTTATAATATTAAACCCTTGGGTTTATTAGTTCTTTTGGTTTATAATATAAATAATCGATCAATGTCATCCATGACCAAATGTCACATTCTGACAAACATTGTCTCAATATGAAAATCACCCATGGCCAACCATGGTCATAGTTGGTCGAACGTCGCATTGTGACAACAATTGTCTCAATCGTTAAATCAATTCCCTTGGGTTCACCAATTCCTTTGGTTTATAATTTGTTGGGTAATGGTTTTCCCTTGGGTTCACCAAATTCTTTGGTTTATAATATTAAACCCTTGTGTTTATTAGTTCTTTTGGTTTATAATATAAATAATCGATCAATGCCATCCATGTTTAAATCAATTCCTTTGGGTTCACCAATTCCTTTGGTTTATAATTTGTTGGGTAATGGTTTTCCCTTGGGTTCACCAATTCTTTTGGTGTATAATATTAAACCCTTGGGTTTATTAGTTCTTTTGGTTTATAATATGAATAATGACAACAATTGTCTCAATGTTTAAATGAATTCCCTTGGGTTCACCAATTCCTTTGCTTTATAATTTGTTAGGTAATGGTTTTCCCTTGGGTTCACCAATTCCTTTGGTTTATAATATTAAACCCTTGGGTTTATTAGTTCTTTTGGTTTATAATATGAATAATCGATCAATGTTATCCATGATCAAATGTCACATTCTGACAAATATTGTCTCAATATGAAAATCACCCATGGCCAACCATGGTCATAGTTGGTCCAACGTCACATTGTGACAACAATTGTCTCAATGTTTAAATCAATTTCCTTGGGTTCACCAATTCCTTTGGTTTTATATTTTGTTGGGTGGTTTCCCTTTTGTTCATAACTCCTTTGGTTTATAATATTAAACCCTTGTGTTATTAGTTCTTTTGGTTTATAATATAAATAATCGATCAATGTCATCCATGTTTAAATCAATCCCTTGGGTTCACCAATTCCTTTGGTTTATAATTTGTTGGGTAATGGTTTTCCCTTGGGTTCACCAATTCTTTTGGTTTATAATATTAAACCCTTGGGTTTATTAGTTATTTTGGTTTATAATATGAATAATGACAACAATTGTCTCAATGTTTAAATGAATTCCCTTGGGTTCACCAATTCCTTCGGTTTATAATTTTTTCGGTAATGGTTTTCCCTTGGGTTCACCAATTCCTTTGGTTTATAATATTAAACCCTTGGGTTTATTAGTTCTTTTGATTTATAATATAAATAATCGATCAATGTCATCCATGTTTAAATCAATTCCCTTGGGTTCACCAATTCCTTTGGTTTATAATTTGTGCGGTAATGGTTTTACCTTGGATTCACCAATTCCTTTGGTTTATTCTTTTGGTTTATAATATAAATAATCGATCAATTTCATTCATGATCAAATGTCAAATTCTGAGAAACATTGTCTCAATATGAAAATCACCCATGGCCAGCCATGGTCATAGTTGGTCGAACGTCGCATTCTGACAACAATTGTCTTAATGTTTAAATCAATTCCCTTGGGTTCACCAACTCCTTTGGTTTATAATATTAAACCCTTGTGTTTATTAGTTCTTTTGGTTTATAATATAAATAATCGATCAATGTCATCCATGTTTAAATCAATTCCCTTGGTTTTAAATCAATTGGTTTATAATATTTAGTCGAACGTCGCATTGTGACAACAATTGTCTCAATGTTTAAATCAATTCCCTTGGGTTCACCAATTCCTTTGGTTTATAATTTGTCGAGTAATGGTTTTCCCTTGGGTTCACCAGTTCCTTTGGTTTATAATATTATCGGGTAATGGTTTTCCCTTGGGTTCACCAATTCCTTTGGTTTATAATATTAAACCCTTGGGTTTATTAGTTCTTTTGGTTTATAATATAAATAATCGATCAATGTCATTCATGATCAAATGTCAAATTCTGAGAAACATTGTCTCAATATGAAAATCACCCATGGCCAGCCATGGTCATAGTTGGTCGAACGTCGCATTCTGACAACAATTGTCTTAATGTTTAAATCAATTCCCTTGGGTTCACCAATTTAAATCAATTCCCTTGGGTTCACCAACTCCTTTGGTTTATAATATTAAACCCTTGTGTTTATTAGTTCTTTTGGTTTATAATATAATTAATCGATCAATGTCATCCATGTTTAAATCAATTCCCTTGGGTTCACCAATTCCTTTGGTTTATAATTTGTTGGGTAATGGTTTTCCCTTGGGTTCACCAATTTTTTTGGTTTATAATATTAAACCCTTGCGTTTATTAGTTCTTTTGGTTTATAATATGAATAATGACAACAATTATCTCAATGTTTAAATGAATTCCCTTGGGTTCACCAATTCCTTTGGTTTATAATTTGTTCGGTAATGGTTTTACCTTGGGTTCACCAATTCCTTTGGTTTATAATATTAAACCCCTGGGTTTATTAGTTCTTTTGGTTTATAATGTTAATAATCTCATTCGTTTATTAATATCTTATGTTTAAAATATTCATTCTTATGGATTATTAATTTATTAGGTTTTTTAGTTTAAAATATCAATTCTTACGGCTTATTAATCTCTTGTGTTTTTAATATTGATCCCTTATGTTTATAATATTTATCCCTTGGGTTTATTAATCTCTTAGGTTTTTTTGTTTTTAAATATTGTTTCATATGGCTTATTACTCTCTTGAGTTTAATATTATTAATATATTAATATATATTATATATAAATATTCAAATATTTATTAATAATGATTATTAGTAATATTATAATATTATTATAATAATATTAATATATTATTAGTTCTTTGGTTTATTAATAATATAACCATCTATGATATTAATATATAAATAAATATGAAAATATTAAATATATATATATTTTTTAAATTTATAAATATTATTAATATATATTATATATATTTCAAGTTAATTTATAGTATGTATATAGTTAATATTATTAATATATTAATAAATATTTTTAATATATATTATTAATACTTATTATAATATTAAAAATATATATAAAATATTTTTGTATATATTAATAATATTATAATATTACTAATATTCATTATAAATAAATATACAAATATTTATTAATAATGATTATTTGTAATATTGTAATATTATTAATATATATTATTAATAATACTATAATATCTATTTAGTAATATTAATAATATTATAATATTACTAATAATCATTATTAATAAATATTCAAATATTTATTAATAATGATTATTAGTAATATTATAATATTATTAATAATCATTATTAATAATATATATTAATAATATTTTAATATTTATTTAGTAATATAAATAATATTATAATATTACTAATAATCATTGTAAATAAATATTCTAATATTTATTAATAATGATTATTAGTAATATTATAATATTATTAATATATATTAATAATAATATAATCAACTATGATATAATATATATTATTAATATATTATTATATAATATATATTATTAATATATTATTAGTTCTTTTTCTTTTTTAATAGTATAGCCATGTATGATATATTAAATTATTATATATTATTAATATTTTTTTATATTAATATATATTATATATATTTCAAGTTAATTTATAGTATGTATATAGTTAATCATAATTTATAGTATGTATATATTATTATTCTTATTAATATATAATATATATTTTTCAAATTAATATAATAAATTTATTATATATAATATTTATTTATTGATATATAAATTAATGGGATGGGTAGTGGATATAGGCCTATCGGCGTATATCAACCACATTGGTAAATGTGGTTGTAAATCTATTTTATATACGCCTATCGGCGTATATCAACCACATTAGTTTTTACTAATGTGGTTGTGCTAGTTTATTTATTGATTGATAGTTACATGGCATAAAATATTATTGTTCCCTCAATTGTCTCGTTAACCATATAAATAATTAAATGAATCAAGACAAAACAAATGTTTATTTCATACCTATACGTGGATTTAATTACGCCGGAGGCGTTATCTTTGTTGGAATGGGGTGAGAAAACACTATTCACCCGATCAAAACATTTTTTCATCGCCTTTCTATCTAGTTAAAATTTGACAAGTGTAACATCTAAAAAACTGACAAGTGTAAACGTTGGCTTTGGTCCACTTCCTTCTGGTGCTTCTGCTTCGGGTTCTCAACTCCCACCAGATCTTTGCCAATTGTACAAGCTTCTGCATCGGGTTCTCGACTACCTACCAGATATTTGCCAAGTGTAGCGGCCTCGGGATCCATTCCTTATCGATGGTTCGGATTTGCCCTGTTAAATCGACCGCTGGAAATGAAGGCCGTTAGGGAAACTAATTTCAGGTAGCGAGGGTTTTGTCATTGGTCATTTTGACGGTCGAGAAGAACGAGAGCCAACTCTGCAACCCTTGTTTTTATCCTTTTCCTGTTGTGGATGCTTATTCCTGTGACGAGTTCAGAATGTACGAATTTAAGGTTCTCCGCCGTATGAGAGGACGGAGCCATGACTGGACTGAGTGCCCCTTCGCTCACACCGGTGAGAAAGCAAGAAGACGTGATCCTCCACGCTTTCGTTATTCTGGAACTGCTTGCCCGGACTTCAGAAAGGGGACTTGCTGCTGAGGGGATTCCTGCGAGTTTGCTCATGACGTTTTTGAATGTTGGCTTCATCCTGATCGATTCTTCCGCACAGTCTTCTTCAGATTTCAGCGAGGAGCAGGAAAATGTAGATGAGAAAACCTTACCAACAAAAATAGCCACCAATAATGGCGCTTATTCTTCTCCAAATATAGGGGGAGGCGAAAACCCCAAGTCGTCCAGTAAAAAGTTCGCACATCAAAGTCCCAAGGCTGGAAACTCCTACAACTCTGGCATTCCCCACAGCCAGAGCGAGGCGTGTAATCAGGAGCGAGGGTGATATTCGGACGAATGTAGAAGCAGCCTTCCTCATTAACAAAGTCGCGGTATTTTAAATACAAAATCCTTTCCCCGATTTTTTTCTTCACCTTTTGGATATATATTTGCATCGTTAGGGTTTGATAACTATATCTTTGCGTTGACTGTTGAATTACACTCGCAGAATTACAGTTTATGTTTATATTTTTGTACTTTTTTCCAATTCTCTCGAGCAAACGCTATTTGACTTGACTGAAATATGGTAAACGACGTTTACTTAATGTTCTTTGATTTCAAATTATTTTCTACAGTCGACTTTTACCATTCATGTGATTAGCATTAGTCGGCCATTAAAGATTTTATTGTTCCATACCTTTTGGTTTTATTATTGCTAGATGATATTTTGCGTTTTGTTAAACAAAATTTCCTTTTTTTCACCTAAGAAGCAAGGTGCCCTTTAGATTCCAGGTGAAAGAGATGTGTGCAACTAACTTTAGAGTTCCGGTGATTTAGATTTCAGGTGAAATAGATGTGTGCAAGTAATTTAATATGTGTACTTTTAATGACGGATGTCGTTTGAATTAATCGAATCAATCACATGATCGTTTGTTATTAAAGGTATATGTGCTCATCAGCTAGTGTGCCTTGCTCTTATTTATATGCCGAAGAAATATATATTAAATTTGCAACGTAAGATTTCTGAAATAGAGTCCTCCTGCAATTAAATTATGGCGGTGTATCCCATGATTAGTCAAACGGTGGAATAATAGAGTTTGCAGTAGTTTTAGAGGAGCTCACCCACTAATATTTGCCGAAAACTGGCACAGATCAGTGAGGAGGATGTGTTTCTTTCAAAGCATCATTAATTACAAGCATTTAAATTTATAATGAAATCTTTAAATTTTGTATTAATTTGCCAGGAGCATTTCATGTCCTAGGGATGGTCTTGCACTCAGCAATCCATGAACTTTGTTTGCCCATTATTGACGAGTAACTGAATGCAAACTAATCGCATACAATCCCAAAACAAACCTACAACAACGCATTAAAACATTAAATTACATTTATAGGCATTTAAATCTACTGTGATCCATAAACATTGTTACATGGCAATTGAATGCAAGCAAAGTAAGAAAATCGGAAAAAACACGAAAGCGAGTTTGAAATAAATTTTAGCCATATTTATTTGTTGTCACATTAATTTACATGTCAGTGTACTTTTCAAAAGTTCAATAATTAGCTAGGTTGCCTTGTTATTATTGATTATAGTATAGTATATTTTTTTAATATGTTATTATTGAATATATATATTATGTTTTATTTTATTTTATTTTTTAAACATATCAATTTATGAAAAAAAATTATTAATAAAAAGAATTATACATTTTTTAATAAAATTATGTTTTAACTATCCAATTCTTTTTATTTTCATTTTCTTTATATACTTTCTCTCCATATTCCTTAACGCATTCTCCACTCTCGGGCGTTACTTTGCACCTATCAGTGCAAATGCTAGTTTTAACCCTACTGTTGCACTACCTCGTATCAATGCAACGTCTTGAAAAATGCGAGTTGAGATTTTCAACTTTATAATTTTCATTTCAAAGAAGTCGATGAGATTAACCTCACTGTCGCGGCGGTGTGATGATAATGATATATAGATATGCTAAGAGATTCCCAAGAATTCTTTTAAGGTTATATACATGGTATAAGTCCCACTCAGTAAGAATTTGACAGTCCATTAAGGAAGGGCCAGTAATATTTCCTATGTTATATGTTATTTAATGCACCTTAAGAGGTATATTTGAGAAGCTTCTATTACTGCCAAAACGCACTACCATGGTATGATGCGCACCAGAAAGATATGGTGTGATGCAAATGAGCCATTAACCATTAACAACATATCCATCTGTAATCATTCAAATCATGAGCTTATTTTATTTCTTCAAATCCATTCATATGAATGTGAGGGATTCACGAAGTTTCATTGAAAAACCCCACCAGGTAGTTCCTCTGAATTTCTCCTTCGGTCTCTCGTTGCTGGTATGGAAGACCAGCAAAACTGCACTGGAGGCAGTGAGCAGAGCTACAAAATTTACAGGGAAAGGTGTGAATTTCTGTCATACTAACAGTAACGCGAATATGGAATTGAAGCCGCGCTGGGTGGCCATCAATACAAATTCCATTGTTCACAAGCATTGTGTTTAACTTGCTTGTGGCCGTACCAATGGGGGAAACAATATTACAGCTTCAGTTTATGTTACAACAACACTAGCATTACTATTTAATTTTTATCTTCAATGTTAGGTGGTAATCCCTACACTGTATTTTATGTACTTAAATGAATGATTAGAGTGTGTTAGCATATCACAAAGAAATATTTTTTTTCTTTGGTAAGTACAGGAGCTACGGGAGCCACGTTTGTGAGTGCAGCATTAAAGCAAGCTGAAACGGTCGGGATGTGGACTGCCATTGAGAGATTAAAAAAACTCGTATATACACAATGTACAAGAGATTAATGGTGTCTTTACTTTTGAGATTTGAAGTAGCAGTGATAACCATATTGTGGGTGGGTTGAATAGTGTAGTAAGAAATCTAACATTCACGGTTATCATTGAATGAACATTGGCAATAGATTTTAGGTAGCTCATGTATTAGAAAGTTATGTTATTTTTGATGATTTTAGACTGAACAATATTGGTCGGTTGTAAAAAATTTCAAGAGTTTTATGGCATTACAAAATATTGAAAAATATAATTTTACAGAGATTGAAACTCATTATTTTTTTTAAATGATCTGTGTGTTGTTATTAATAATTAAATATAACAAATATTTCATCATATTCTAGAGTACAAGTTGGAAACCTTCAATCTGAAGCAGTTTCTTAGTTGCCATCCCTTTTCTTATTGTTTCATTTTGTCAGTTTTGCTTTACCAAAATTATACACTCAAATCAGAATATTTAAGCCTTCAGTTACTAAAATCTACTCTCATCGTCCATCAGTAAATACTACTCAAATCGTCCATCAGAATGTTTAATCATGATTTAGCTTTTATGTTCAATTTTTATCCTGATACACGCCTTAGTAAAAAACAAACAAACTCGTCTAGCTCATTTCTATCATTCATGTAGACGAGGATGAGAAGCAGATCACATTTATTCATAAGTTAGAAAAGTTAAATTTCAAATTAATAAAAAACAAAAAAAACAAAAAAATCAAATCAAAGAAAATAAAATAAAATATCACAAGATTTGAAAATGATTACATTAATTTGAAAATGGAGATTTTGATGTAAAAAGAAAATTACATTTCCCTAAGATTATATTTCCCTAGGATTAACAATAAAATATTGTAGTTTCCATGTTAAAGATTGGAATTATGCATTGTACCAAACAAGAAGATTTATATTGGCAGAGAACACCTACCAAAAACAATAAAATAGCAATCACCGAGTAGTAGTAGTGATTGAGAGGTGCAGCAACAACCTAAAACAACAGAAAACAAAAGCAAAACATGGACATGAAAGAGATCTCACAAAAGCAAAACATGGACATGAAAGAGATCTCCCACAGTTCATTTTTTTTGTGTGGCTCAGAAAACAAAAGCAAAACATGGACATGAAAGAGATCTCCCACAGTTCATTTTTTTTGTGTGGCTTTGGATGTTGGATAATCTTGTTTTCTTCTTCTCTCTGATTTGATTTGAGTCTTTTCCTTGTGTAATCTATGGTTCAAAGAACTTTTACTTCATATTAATTAATCAAGTTTACTTCATATTAATTAACTATGTTGATGCAAGAACAAATATATTCATATTAATTAATTATGTTGATACAAGAACAAATATATAAAAGATTTATTATCCTTTTGAAGAGTTTAGTATGCCTATAAGATTTTTTTTTATTTAATATATATAATCTTAATATTAAATCATATAAAATTGACCTCATAATTAAAACCAAAAAATAGAGCAATTGAATAAAATTACAATGTAAAGTTATCTTACATAGTTAAACTAAAAAAAAAGTACATAATTGAATTAAAAAAATTTAGATCCCAACTAAATAATAATAATGGAATAAAATTACAATGTTAGTCTCTCTCAAGTGTTTGTAGTTATATGTGTATATCTCAAGTGTTTGTAGTTATATGTGTATATCGCTAGTTATATGTTTGAAAAAAATATTATATTAATTTAATTAATGGTAGTGTGAAAGGTGTATTCTTAAAAATTTATTTTTAACTGAATAATTAATTAAACTAATGTTTGTGTGAGATATGCATTTTACAGTTTAGGTTAAGGGCAATGTGTGATGTGAAAAGATATGTGATCTTTCTAGATACTTGTTAGATTCAGAGTTAAAATGGATCTACGCTAATTAATTTGGTCCCCTTTAAATAAACTATATTCCACATAAATATCATGAGTCAAATACAATGAGTTCTCATACCATGGGTCAATACCTTGAAGTTATTTTTTTCTAACATTATGAATAAAAATATTCATGTAAAGTTATTTTTGCTTTTTAATTTATTTTAGCAAGTTAAAAAATGAATAAATTTATTAAAAAACATAAAAATATTATATTAAAGAATATTATATTATTTTTTTAAATAAAAATATTACATTTTAAAATATTATGTTCAAAAAGTTAAGTCAAAAGTGTCAATGCTAAATTTCTTATTTTACTTTAATCCTATTTTAAATTATAATTTTATTTATTTATTTATTTATTTATTTGATGTAAGTTGATTAAGTCAAAATGTTAAATAGGACTGAACAAGACATTACAACATCTCTATCATAAGAGTTGCAAAATTTTAAAAATAATGTGAGGACAAAAAATTATATATATATATATATATATATATATATATATATATATATATATATATATAACTTTAATTAATTACTTTGATATTTTTTTATGAAAAAAATAATAATCTAAATATTTAGAATTTAAAATTAAATATATATTTCTTTAAATAATCAATATAATAATAAATGTTTTTCTAAATAAAATATTATGTGTGAGGAAATGCAGTGTACAAATCCTTCATATTTATATTGTGTGTAGAAAAAAAGACTTATGTACACATTTATAGTTTATAGTGGTAGCTCTTGGAATTAACCTATCACTTGTCACACTACTAAGAGACATACCAATTCTTCTAATCATATATATATAACTTATATAACTGAAATACTCATAAAAATACCAGTAAATTAATATCTAAATAATTTTAAAATTAAAATATCTTATTAATTTAATCTATAAAAATAAAAACTAGTTAAGACTAATTTAAACTTAAAACAAACACAATTGTTTTTTAAATTTTTATATTAAATAATTTAAATACATAATTTGCATCATTATTTATTCACAATTAAATTTTATTTTATATTTAAATTAAAAAATTATGTTTTTTTATTAACATATATTAAATTTGAATAAGAATAGAACCATCATATTATTGTATTATAAACATATGTGTTTTTACTAATGTCTATGGTAAATTTAGAAAATATTTTTCACTAAACCATTGCAATAAATTTAGTTGATTTCGTTAACTTCACATGGAAATGTAAGGAGTTAAAAAATTTTATACAAGTTACTCATGAGTAACTATCCATTCACTATTAAATAATCCTTACTCATCATTACATAGAATGTTTACCATTTCATAGTGTAACTTTTAGAATAAGAATAGTAAGCTCCTTAACCATTAACAACCTCCATTACAATACATTAACATAGTACTGTATGATGTAACCTTCCACTCATTTCATTATTCATGTAATCATCACATACTTGGCATTATAAAACTTCACAACAAGAAAGGAATCAACATCATCATCTTGACACAATAATCAATCACATCATTGAACACCAATATACCCTGGAAACCCCGTAGGGTGAAAACCAGCAACGTTTAATTTTATTATTAAACGCGCTCGTGAGGGTGATCAGCCCTCACTCAATGGCTTGTAAGGGAGACCATCCCTTAACCATCGTTTATAAATCTTACAAGGAAATATACAAATATCTAGCTTAAAGCCATTACAATAAATATGATACCATTTACCTTCTGGTCTTCATATCTTCATATCTTGATGGCATGGATGTACCTACATTGGTCCATCATACACTAGATCATCCGGTAGTTCGTACTCATCTGCATAAACCATAATCATGTACTCATCTGCATGAACCATAATCATTTACTTGCCACCAGGTTAAGCATAATATTTCATTTATACATATCACCATCATACCCTGCTAATGTTACCTTCAACATACATTGATGTCAAGATTCATAAAGTATAATAAATCATTTCACATATTTACACTATACTAGTTTCTCCATCTACTCATGTATATTCATAACATGCAAGTAAAGTACCTTGACATTCTCCCTTTAACAACACATACCTCATATGTGCTAGTTATAAGTCATCACATTAACTAATGTTTCTGTCGCATGAGCACACATTCCTGCAAGACAATAGCTACATCTCCCCAACATATATTTAAAATAAACTGATACATTAGTTACGATATTCGTGCATGCAATTTACATAATTTAGTCAAAATAGCTAACCCTTGAGCTATTACTTTTAGTACATGGAGTGCAATCTAACATATCAAATGTTGCTCCCATGCATGTAAAGGCATATAGATTCCAAAAGAGTCTCCAACAAAGCACATAGCTTCCTTCACGAGTCTTCCCAAAGGAAATCTCAATGCTAGTGAGCATGTAAACATATGTTTTCTTTTTGTAAAACTATGCAATTAAGAATATAAATACATGTCTTTTTTTTAAAAGATTATATTAAACAATCATTTCCAATATAGTTTAGCACCACATGCTATCTTTCCCACCTAAAAATATTTATATTCTTTCCAATGAAAGTTAATACTTATATTGCATGCCTATGCATGATCTTCTTCCAAATGAAACTTACATAATAATTATGATAGCATAAAGTAATCACAGAGTGTTTTGTTCTAAACAATTATAACTGAATAGTTCTTTTATCCATGGATTTATTAAATAACTAATCTTTACCAACACCATGGTAATCTATCCATGGATTTATAAAATAATTAATTCTTTACCAACACCATGGTAATCTATCCATGGGTTTATTAAATAACTAGTATTTACAAACACCATGGTAATCTATATATACATACTCACAACATGGTTAATGTATACATACATATTCATAAAAACTCTTCCAAGAATTCATTTCCAAGAAAAGAACTTGGATTTCTTAACTTTTAACACACTCTTTTCTTCTTCACTACACATGAAAATATTTCAAGAGTTACCCTCTTTAATCTATATTCATTTTCAAGAAAATAGCTTGCATTTCTTAAAACAGATTGGATTTCTTATCATTTCCTACATATGTATGAAATCCCTTTTAAGAAAGAACAAGCATCCTATCCTTTCTTAGATAAGTTCCATATGCAATATTATATATAAAATTGCTTATCCTATCCTTAGATAAGATGCATATGAAATATTATTATATATAAAATTGCTTATCTTTCGCTATTACAAATAGATATATTTTCTTTCTAAAAATATATTCTTTACTTAAAAAAATAGCATAAGGTTTCTATATGCATAACCTTTTAGACAAACAATATCACCATAATGAGGGATATTACAAAAGTAAAAAGTAATAATGTTTTGAAGAAAACTATCACTTCACACGTAAATACTTCAAAATATCTTACTTAATCCATGCTAAACCAAAGCAAAACCCTTAAGGTATACAAGTTCAGTACTTAGATATTAAATAAAATATCTACTCAAGATATTTATCATTTGGAAGAGCAAACTCTAAATTTAATAATCATTTAACAATCATTAAATCAAACGATATCAGAGTTCTTACGTTGTTTCAGTCGCATTTTCCCTTCGCTCATGGCAGAAGGGAGACGCAATACAAAGCAGAGAAATGGTGATAACGCAGAGCATCTCTCATGCGTGTCTAAGGTGAGAACGACCACCACCATGGCAGCCATGCCGAAGAAAAATAACATGCAGGTGGAAGAGAATATAAACCAGTGGACTAAGAAAATTGGAGCAGTGGAGGTTACTCTTCGAGTTCCCCATGCTCTTCAAATTCCATCATTAAACAATACTTAATTGCACATTGTGACCGAGAAGATGACAATCACCATCACCCACCCTTCAATGCGCAGCACAAATCGATTCAAGAATTCGTTTTTCAACTGATTCTTGTTAAAACAGTTAAAAAGACAATAAAGTAATAATTATTTACTTATTTACGTGTATTACATTGATTTTGAGATATTATTATTATTATTTTCGAACTTTTTATTATTATTATTATTTTTTTCAAACTTTTTAATATAAAATTATTTTTAATTTAATTTAATTTTACTTTATTATATTTTAGGATTTTTCTTAATTCTTAAAATTTACTTTACACCTATTTCAAATATTTTTTTAATATATTTAATAAATAAAAATAATAAATAAATAAATCTATATTATTAATTTAATTTTAGCTCATTATATCTTTAATATTTCTATTTTCTAATTCTCTTTGTTATTCTATAATTTTTGTAATTTTATAGATTTGGATATCTATTATGAGTTATTAATTCACATATATATTTATATTTATTATTAAATTTGATTATCATATGTTTTTAATTTAATTAGTTATTTAAATGATTATTTATTTAAATATATGTGTTTTTATTATTATCGTTTGATTTTTTATTACATATTTTTGTGATTGATATTTTATATATTTAAACTTTTAATTATTCTTTAATATTATTGAATTTTATTTTTATTTATTATTTAATTTAATTATTATTATTTTTTACCAATTTCTATTTTTTTTTGTTTATATTGTTTTGTTTTTTTATTTTTTATTTCTGGTTTCTTGATATATTTTTTATTATTTTTTCTCTTAAAGTTATTTCAAACCTGACTATTATTATTATTATTTACTTTATAATTTCGATTTTTAATTTAATTTATTTTCATGTTGAGATGAGACTTTTCATCTTAGTTTTGATGATGAATCACACCATGTAGTTCCAAATGGGTAGACCCAACATCCTAAATGTGATTTTTGCCTAAATAATTTACTAAATATAATATGGATGAGAGAAGCATAAATTCATATATTATTATTTTTTTAATAATTTTATTTTTATGCTCACAAAGCAAAAATATTTTCACATAGGGTTATTTTTCGCATAGGGTTATATTTTCACATAGAGTTATATTCCATTGTAAATTGACTATTTTACATTAATCTTATTTTAATTTATAATTTTATTTTCTTTAATTTTTATTTTTATTTTTATTTTACTTTTTTATTTTTATGTAATTTGACTAAGTCAAAATGTTAAACAAGATACCCACGGGGTGGGGGCTTGTTGGTGATTGAGTGTTCCTCGTTTATAAAGGTCAATGGTTCAAAACGTGTGGGGAGTCCGTTAGGCATAAGCATGTGAAACTTGTTTGGCATTGTTAGCAGGGAATGATGCCGGCTAGGGGGGTTTTCATTGGCAGTAGCACGATGTGATCTTGGGTGGCAGCTATGATTGTATGGTTGTGATGTCGGCCAAGGGGGTTTTTATTGGCAGCAACGCGGTGTGATCTTGGGTGGCAGCTATGATTGTATGGTTGTATGGTTCTCAAAAAAAAAATGTTAAACAAGACAGGACGTGACATTACAACAGCTCTACCATACTGGGTCGCAAAACCTAAAAATAATGTGACAAAAAATATATATATTTGGTTAGCTTTAATTTATTAGTTTAATTTTTTAATGAAAAATTTCATAAATTTAAATATTTAGTATTTAATATATATATATATATATATATATATATATATATATATCACTATAATGATAATTTTTTGTGTAAATGAAGCATTATGTGTGAGGAAGTCCACTGCTAAAATTCATCCATATTTACATTGTGTGCATAGAAAAGGGCCTATGTACACACCTAGATATTATGGTGGTAGATCTTGGAATCGATCCCATTACATTGTGTGTGCAGAAAAGGGCCTATGTACACACCTAGAGCTTATAGTGGTAGACCTTGGAATCGATCCCATATCAGGTGAATATGACATTGCCTTAGCTTTGGTGATGCACCTTATCTTTGGTGATGTGATATGTGATTATCTCTCTATTCAACATGGAGTTACACATCTAAACAACTTAGATCCATTTTAAATCCAGATCTACGAAGCTTTGAGAGGGATAAAACCTCTTGAGATTATGTAATGCACCCTTTAAAAGAAAATTTAATTTATTTCCACAACGACCAAATTTTGTTATCAGTAAAAAGTTCGCTTATACTAACTACCAAGGATTTACTTTGTTTCAAACATGTGATAATTTTTAATAATGTTATTGTATGTGAGATTGGAGCGAAAATTATATATATATATATATATATATATATATATATATATATATATAATTTTCACTCATATATACAGAGAGAGAGAGAGAGAGAAAGAATCTATTTATACCATTTCATAGACAATTTCTTGACATGGAAGTATTTTCCTCTACCCAAGGTCTTGGGTTCCATTCAAAAGTAGAGATAAGGTGTGGTGGTTACAGAGTAAGTATCTCCTTGCCCAGCATCACATTCGCTCATTTTTCCCATCCACTTGGGCATGGCTCACTCTGTAATTATAGGAGGTTTTACCTATGTTTCAACCATAACCACTCTATTACAACATCTTCAATCCTAACTGGTAAGCTAAGTCAACCTTCTTCTTATGTTTTGTATGAAAAAAATCCTACATCTATTCTTGTATGAATCACGACGTTGATTTAAGTTCACCTGATGTTTTTTTCTACAAATGAAATCCCTTGAGCTGAACAAGAACTACAAGTGTTCCCACACCTGAGGTTTAGGAGAGAAGTTATGAGAAAATTTGAACCAAGGTTTACCTGCAGGTAAATACAGGTCATTTTATTTTCATGTATATTTTTTTTAAAAGAAGAGGATCCCAAGAGAACCTTACTCTTGGAAACTCCTTGCAAATTTGAGGACTTCATTTATTCATCTGAGAGGAATAGGTTCTTAGGTAATTCATTCCTCTATATACCCTTTTGTTAATTATTCTTATTTTCTTGTTCTGAATACTCTTATGATTCGATTTAATTTTCATTGCAAGCTCCTATAGATAAGGGTTGGGAAACAACTTTCGATTGGTGATTTTCAATTCCACATTCCACTCTAGTTTGCATACAATAATGAACCTCCTCAGCTGGATAAAAGTGTGGCAATTTTGACCTCTGATTCGTGATTTTCAATTCCACGTTTCACTCTAGTTTTTGTACAATAATGAACTTCCTTAATTGGATACAAGTGTGGCAATTTTGAACTTCCTATGGTTTGAATTAGGCTCTTCAATCATCTCTAAATATGAGGTTTTCGACCAACCTAAAGTTAGGGTTTACCGAACATATGTGCAATGTAAATAAGATTTTGTGATTATACTCTTGCAAAAACTTCTTTTAAACCCTGAGTTTGGAAATACTGAAGTTTAATTATCTCACGTCTATATGTTTATGTTAACTTCTCTCTCTGGCCTGTTCATAATTTGGATTGTTGATAGACCTCCATGTTCGGAATTAATAATGTGTTATGTTTTCTCTCTATATTTTGAAATGAGAATCTTATTTATCTAGTTTTCATATGTATCTCCTATAATACGAGTCACTAGCCCTCAAACGCATAAATACTTTGGATTATGGAAGTTACAGTGAGTTCTCTAAGGGACAATGCACTAGATTCTTGGTTCTGTTTATTGCTTGATTATATTTAATGGTTGACGCAGTTTCTTTTTTGTGTATGTATCTTCCCTCTTTTATACACTAAACACCACCATTGTTAGAGATTATATATATTTTTCCTTCCTAGTAGAAAGTTAATTCAGTTACAAATTATTCCTGTACAGTTCTATTTTTCATACTATATTATTGCTTTTTACGAAAAGAATTCATTAGTTTCCCTTTCAATAGTGATAGTTACTTTCAGACTATGTACTATCTGGTGTGTTAAATTAGTTTATCATTTCAAGAATGTTTTTTCTTTCATGCCCTTGTCTTTGTTTTCCGAGTTGAGTGTTATTTCTTTTGGATTTTTATTTGGGCTATCTACAATTATCTACTATGTATATGCAAAGTTTTATATTTAAAATGAAAATATCATTTAGATGATATTTATATGCTTTTATTCAAGTTTCCTAAACAATATATAACCTGATTATTATTGATTATGGTTTACTTGACGTTATGTTATGGACTATTCATAACCCCTAGTTCATATAAGAAAAATATAATTATAAGCAACTGCTTCAAATTAATCATGATTCTCTATCATTTATGAATATACCAAGATGAAATTGACAAAAACCAATATAGAGTTGAGTTCCTCGGAGAAGTCTTGCTCAGATCCTAAGTCTTTTGGAGATCAAAATAAGACACCTTCTAAGAGAGAAAGGTGCAGGATTGGTGTCCTAGTTTGGATAGTTTCTTGGAGTAGTTAAAGAGCAGTTTTTTAGGGTTGTAGTGCCTTATTCCAAAGCCCTAAGTACAACTTCTTGAAGGATAAAGAGAAGTTGTTAAAAGGGCAGAAAAAAAAATTCCTAAGGGATAATTATTGAAGGAATAAGGACCAGCCAAGTGGGAAAATAATCAAACCCTAAGTTTATTATTGAGAAGGAATTCTACAATGATAGTGGGAAGCATCCATTCCCTAATTTTATCTTCATATATAGAAGCATAGGAAGGAAAAAGTGGGAATAAGTCCCAAATTTTTGTGTTCTTAAAGGACCAATGAGCAACAAGTGCGCAGTAAATGAATACCTTATGTGTTGACTCATTGATGGACTCATGATCAGCTAGATGGAAGATTAGATCTATGTTCAGCGACCAAAAGGAGCAGGATTCATTGATAGAGGCATATTTAAGGAGTTGCAGATTTGGAGCCAAAGGAATAGTAGATGTGTTCAGGACACGTGGTTTGAAAGGGTTGTGGAGTGATTCATCAACAAGTAGATCAAGTCTTTTCTTGTTCTAGGAATATTGGTCTGATAAATCCAAACAGAGCTTCTAATATTCTTTGATTCTCCTCCTAATCTAAATTGTCACAATGAAACAAATTTATGAAATTAGTTAATGTATTTTAACATTTTAAAATGAGATTTTTAATAACTCGCATATATTCAATAAATTAATTTTGGTTTCAAATATTTTACTTAGAATGACATAGTCTCACCTAAACAGTTTTACACCTAACACATTTCATGTATATATGAGATTTTCCACACGTGCGCAACATCCATATATGCGCATATATAGAAGTTATGGATATACAAAATATATGAACTTATATACAGAAGCTACATATATATGAAGTATGCACAAATTTTGTATATGTGCATATATGGAAGTTATGCATATAAAATAGATGTGCATACATAGAATATGCACATATACAAAATATACACTTATATGGAAGTTGCACTTATACAAAATTCACAGAAATTCTATATATGCACATCTTCTCTATCACATATCTTTCGTATATGCACAACTTTCGTATAGCACATATACAAAAGTTGCATATATATGGAAGATATGTGCATATAAGGAAGTTGTGCACATACGAAGGCTACACATATACAGAGGTTGAAGTTGTGAACAAATTTTGTATATACGCATATATAGAAGTTGCACTAATACAATAGATGCACATATATGGAAGTTGTGCATATACAAAATATGTGTGCATCTTCTGTATATGTTCATATCTTTCATATATGTGCAACTTTCGTATAGGTGCAACTTCTATATATGCATATATATAGAATTTTTGCACAAATTTTGTAATATATATATGAAAAAGTCTCCATATATACACATTTTTTTGTATATGCACAAATTTTGTATATGAATAATTTATGCATATGTGCATATCTTCTATATATAAACATATATTGTATATGCGCATCTACTATATAAGTGAAACTTCAATATATGTGCATATATGAAAGATATGCACATATACGAAAGAATCACATATATAGAAGAAGTGCATACACGGAAGACATACACATATGCAAAATATGTGCATATACGGAAGTCGCACAGCTTCCATATATGAACATCTTCTGTATCGCATAACTTTTGTATATGTGCAACTTCCATATATGCACAGCTTTTGTTTGTTTGCATATATGGAAGTTACATATATATGTAAGATATGTCCATATACAGAAATTACGCATATAGGGAGACTACATATATATATGGAGGTTGAATTTGTGCACAGATTTTGTATATGTGTAGTTTCTGTATATGCACATATATGGAATTTATGCATATAAAGTAGCTGCACATATGTAGAAGCTGCATACATACATAATTTATGTGCAACTTCAGCCACTGTATATGTGCAATTTTCATATATTCACAATTTCTATATATGCACAACTTCAGTATATACACATATATGTTGAACATACATGGAAGACATGTGGATATATAGAAGATGCATATATGTGGAAGCTATGCCTATAGAGAGGTTGAAGTTCTGCACAACTTCCATATATGCGTATATCTTCTATATATACACATATATTCTTTATATGTGCAACTTTCGTATGTGCACATATATTCCATATATCTGCAACTTTTGTGTATGCACATATAAGAACTTTGCGCATATATAGAAGCAATTTCTAACTTCCATAATCTACATATATGAAAAATTCCATATATGCACAAATTTCATATATGTGCAACATTTGTATATGCGCATATCTTCCATCTACGTGTAACTTCTGTATATATGCATCTACCGTATATGTTCATATGTAGAATATGATCATATACGGATGATATGTGGATATAATAAAGTTATACATATACAAAAGATATGCACATATACGAAAGATGTGCATATACAGAAGTCATGCAACTTTAATATATGCACATCTTTTGTATCGCATATTTTCTATAAATGCACAACTTCTGCATATGCACATATATAAAAGCTATGCATATACAGAAGTTGTGTGCAGCTTTCATAATATGCATATACAATAGTCTCCATATATTCACAACTTCCACATATGCACATATCTTTTGTATATGTGCATATCTTCCGTATATGCATAACTTCTACATACACGCCTATCTTTTGTATATGCGCATCTATTGTATATGAATAACTTCCATATATGCACATATTTTGTATCACATATATTTTGTATATGCGTAACTTATATATATGCACATATCTTTCGTATATGCACAACTTTCGTATAAGTGCATATACAAAATTTTCATCTATACAAAATATATGCACAATACGAAGGATACATATATACAGAGGTTGAAGTTGTAGCTTTTTTATATGTGTAGCTTCTATATATGCACATATATGGAAGATATGTGCATATACAGAAGATATATTCATATACAAAAGATATGCATGTATACAGAAGTTACGAATATACAGATGATATGCACATATACGAAATATATGTTCATATGTTGAGTGGATCCACCATCCTGTCTTTTAAGGAGTGGCTTTTCCTCCTCATCCATTAACTATATAAATATTTTTAGGGTGTAATTCAAAAATAAATAAATAAAAAATTTAAATATAGGAGGTCTCATCACGAATCCACCCACCATGATCATGGGTACTGATAGTAGTGACATTACCACATTTGGTCGCTAAGCTAGGGTGATACCTCAATGCCCAATCTTTGATAAATTATGGATGAAACTATGCTAATAGCCAACCAACCCCATGAATGATCAAACTTCTTTCACATTCTAAGGAGTAGAGCACTCCATAATAGCTTTAATATTGTCCAGGTCTACTGCCACTCCTTCCTTAGAAACAATATCAAATATATTGAACCTGTGACTAAAATAATACTAGAAGAATTCAGACTTGTCGAATTTGGCATAGAGCTTGTGCTCTCTTAATAATTGAAATATTGCTACTAAATTTTCTTCATGATCCTCCTTGGTTTATGAATATACCATGATGAAATTGAAAAAAACCAATATAGGGTCAAGTTCCTCAAAGAAGTCTTGCTCAATTCCTAAGTCGTTTGGAGATCAGAAGAAGACGTCTTCTAAGAGAGAGGGGTGCGAGATTGGTATCCTAGTCTGGATAGTTTTTTGGAGTATTCAAAGTTAAGTTTTGGAGGGTTGTAGTGTCTTATTCCAAATCCCTAAGTACAACTTCTTGAAGGATAAAGAGAAGTTGTTAGAATGGTAGAAAAAGAGAAGCCCTCAGGGCTAATTCTTGAAGGAATAAGGACCAGGCAAGTGGGAAATTAATAAAACCATAAGTTTATTATTGAGAAGGACTTCTATAGTGCTAGTGGGAAGCCTACATTCCCTAAGGTTATCTTCATATATAGCAGCAGAGGAAGACAGAATTGGGAAGAATTCCCAAAGTGTCGTGTTCTTAAAGGACCAAGGGGAAACAACTACACAGTGAATGAATACCTTATGTGTTGACTCATTGATGGACTCGTGATCAACTAGAGGGAATATTGGATCCATTTTCAATGACCAAAAGGAATAAGATTCATTGACAGAGGCAGATTTGAGGAGTTTCAAGTTTTTTCTTATTCAAGGAAGATTGGTCTTAGAAATCCAAATAGAGATTTTTCCATGCTTTGATTCTCCTCCCAATCTATATTTTCATAATGAAAAAATGTATGAAATTATTTAATGTTTTTTAACATTTTAACATGAGATTTTTAATAACTCGCATATATTCAATCAATTAATTTTGGTTTCAAATATTTTAGTTATAATTACATAATCTCACCTAAAAAATTTTACACCTAACACACTTCATGTATATTGAGATCTTCCGCACGTGTGAAACTTCCGTATATGCGCATATATGGAAGTTATGGATATACAAAATATATGCACATATACGAAAGTTACATATATACGAAGTATGCACAACTTATGTATATTTGAATATATGGAAGTTGTGCATAAACAGTAGATGTTCATAGATAAAATATTTTCATATATGAAAGCTACAGTTATATGGAAGCTTCACATATACAAAATTCACACAACGTCTATATATGCACATCTTCTCTATCACATATCTTTCGTATAAGTGCAACTTTTGTATATGTGCATATATAGAAGTTGTGTATATATGGAAGATATGCACATATAAGGAAGTTGTGTATATACGAAGGTTGTAGTTGTGCACAAATTTTGTATATACACATATATGGAAGTTGTGCATAACAGAAGATATGTGCATCTTCTGTATATGTGCATATATTTCATATATGTGAAATTTTTGTATATGCGCATATATTTTTTATATGTGAAACTTCCATATATGCATATATATAGAAGTTACGTATATAAAGAATTTGTGAAAAACTTTCATAATATACATATATGACAATCTACTGATATACACAACTTCCACATATATGTATATCTTCTGTGTTAGTGCCAGTTTTTGCATCCTACCACCAGTGATCAAAATATGTCTTTTTCACATCATATTAGGGTTCCATTCTAAAATATCAATCCACTATTTCATGCAAAAATTTGGTCACTGATTAGTATATTGAGATCATTACTACTCCTTTCACTTCAATGGTCAATGGAAATCATCATGGTCAGTTCATTCATTGTTGAAAGAGTCCCATAGTCATCATGGTCATCATTCAATTCATTCTTCCATGTTGTGCCATCATTAGGTCATAGGGTCAAAATCATGAAAATCGGTCATTTCACCATCAAATTCATATTTTGAAAGAGTAGTAATAGTCAAAAGTCTTAAAAAATTTCAGGCTCCAAACTATCATTTCCAAGTAAGTGGTTTTGTGTTTACCATGTTTGTCTCTCAGCTGTGCTTGGAAAGCTCATTTCCCTCTCCTAGGGTTTTAAGGGCATTTTTCTTAGTTCTATGCCTTCCATGGTTAATTCATAAACAATACTTGTATCCTGATGCTCTTACACCTTCCCCTATCCTTGAAATACCTTCCTAAAAACTTCCCATCGCTCATATCCCTCAAAAGAATCATTTTTCCACAAACCCTTGCCTATTGTTACAATTTGACACTTTTCTAGACTAGGCTTGTGTTTTTCCCTTTTGGACCCCTTCCCCTCACTCAATCCTTGAAATTCAACTTTCCCATACTTCCTAACATCCCTCCCTACCTCCAAAAATGTTCCTTATAATTTATAAGCCCCCTATCCCATTTATTTCCCTCCATTATTATCAATTGCCCAAATCCCTTTTTTTGCCTACACTAAAACTTAATTTCCTCCCCTATTGAGCTAGGGTTTGATATGGAATAAGAGACATATGAGAAGAGGAGGCATAAGGGAGGTCATTTCAGCAATTATGAGGCCATTCTAGCTCATAAAAATCATGTCTCCATCATTTTTCAAGAATTCATTCCAAGGAACAATCATTTGCCACACATAGGGCCAGTTTTTCTTCAAATTATGTTTATGACCAAATGGAGATGAATTTCACAAAAATGAAAGAGGGTCTTGTTAATCATAGACCAAGGTAGAAAAAACTCCTTCATTTTTTACACAGGTGTTAATTTTTGGGAGTAATGATAAAACTATTTTGTTATAGGAGAGGTGTTGCACTTCTGGAGTAGTCTTGGGAAAATCAACTTTTCTCCTGATGGAGTGTCCAAATGAATTTCTTGATAATTAAAATGATAACTAGATAGAGATATATTTCTAATGAGCTATCATAATCTCAATTTTGAGTTGAGGAAGGCCTCTAAAATTTTTCTGCAAGAGCACACTGCATTTTTGCATCCCCATTTTTCACTTTTTGACCAGTCATGGAAGAATTGATTTTTGAGGGGCTATAATTGATCATTTTCAGTTCTTGATAGGTCATGTGTGTATCCAACAGAGATATATTTCCAACGAACTATCATGAGCTCAATTTTGAGTTCGGGAAGGCCTCCAAAAGTGGCCTGGAAGTTGGCATTACATTTCTGGAGGGTGGCGTTGTGCTTTTTCCAAGGGCATTGTGCTTTTGCTTCAAGGGCGTTGTTATTTTTATAGGGACCTCCAATGGCCAAATTGAAAGAACCATTGGATTCAGAAGGCCAAATACAGTCAAGAAAACAAATTTACAAAAAAAAATTGGGTCAACAATGCAGTCAAAAACACACAAAAAATCACATTTCTACCGTGTTTTGAACACTGGCGCTACGCTTTTGACCATTCTTGGTAGAATAAAATTTTGGAGGGTAAAATCAACACCATTTTAGAAACTGAGCATAGATCTAGAAACTAGATAGGACAATATTTCCAATGAGCTATCTTGAGCTCAATTTGGACACCGGAAACCCCTTCAAAAGTATAGCTGAAGTTGGCGCTGTGCTTTTTACCAATTTTATGAGTTTCCTAATATTTGTAAATTTTCTCATTTTTCTCAATTTCACTTTGACAAATGAATTTTTACCAATGTAAAAGGATATAAATGTAATTTTGATGTTTTTACACTTACCTAGGGTAAATACATTAGGTGAAAAATCTTGATGAGATTTAATGAATCAACTTCAAAAAAGTAAGGGATGAGTTAGTTTGACCTCCCTACACTCTAGGTTTTAGTTCATTTTTTGGTGGAGCCGCTCCTCCACTCATGGATTCGACCCCTGAGGTTGGGAGAAGTTTTTTCTTGCCTATATATTTCACCTATTGACTCATTAGAGAAGATTGGATGTTGTTGCATTGATCATAGACTCTAGTGTAATTAGTATTTGGCAGGAAATTAATGAAAGAGTTACAGCTATTTCTTTGGGATACCTGTGGTATGGAAATTTACCATAGTATCTTCTTATGTTACATATGTATGAATGTTTTGTCTTCATGATCCATTTCATCTCTATTATATGCTGGTTTTGAAGTTGATAAGCATAATACATCTCTCATGCTCTGTTTTGGGAAAATCTTCATAATTTGTTCATTTTCTTCAGTTTAGAAAGAATACATGCTTTGCCTTGCTCTTTCTAGCTCCTCATCAGTTTGATCCATCTCACCCTGAAACCCTAAAGTGTTATCCTTTCTACGTACCTTTCCCCATTGAATGGACTTCAATACTAATATTATTTTCCCTGACCTAGCCTCTTTGACCTAATTCACCCATCTAGCAAACCAATTCATACAAACAAACCCCTGTACTCATACCTAGACTAAAATCATAATTTATCTAGCCCTCTTGGCTGTGATTTTGTGGAGAGAGCCCTCTCCAGTTTGGTAGGGCTAGCTACCAAGATAAAATATTGGTCTGTGGTTACCTCTGTTTGGACTCTTTCTCAGCCTTAGAGATCCAATGGAGTGATAACATTCTATATATGTTCAACTTTCGTATATGCATAACTGACACATATGTGCATATGTTCCATATATACACATATACCATATATGTGAATCTAATATATAAGTGAAACTTCTAGATATGTGCATATATGGAAGATGTGTGCATATGTGAAAGAATAACATATACAAAAGAAACACATATACGAAAGATATGCGCATATACGGAAGACATACACATATATGAAATATGTGCATATACGAATGTCGCACAACTTCCATATATGCATGTCCTTTGTATCACATATCTTCCATATATGCACATATCTTTCGTATATGCACAACTTTCATTTATGTGCATATACAGAAGTTACATATATACGGAAGATATGCACATTTATGGAAATTGTGCATATACAAAGGTTGTGTATATATGAAGGTTGAAGTTGTGCACAACTTTTGTATATGTATAGCTTCCATATATGCACATATATGGAATTTGTGCATATACGATATATGCACATATATAGAAGCTACGCATATATGAAAAATGCACAGATACATAATTTATGTGCAACTTCAGCCATCGTATATGTGCAATTTTTGTATATGCGTAATTTTTGTATATGCGAAGCTTCCATTTATACCCATAGATGTTTGTGCATACATGGAAGATATGTGGATATATAAATTATGCATATATATGGAAGCTATACCTATACTGAGGTTAAAGTTCTACACAACTTCCGTATATGTGTATATCCTTTATATATGTGCATATATTCTATGTATGTGAAACTTTAGTATATGTGTATATATTTCATATATGCACAAATTATGTGTGTGCAAATATACGAAAGACGTGCATATACAAAAGCAATGTGTAACTTCCATTATATGCATATATGACAACCTCCATATATGCATAACTTATGTATATGTGCAACTTTTATATATGCACATATCTTCCATATATGTGTAACTTCTGTCTATGCACATCTATTTTGTATATGTACATCTACCGTATATGTGCAACTTTAATATGCACATATACAAATGATATGTGCATGTACAAAAGTTACACATATACATAAAATATGTGCATATATGAAAAAAATGCATATACAGAAGTCCCACAACTTTAATATATGTACATATTTTTTGTCGCATATATTCCGTAGATGCGCAACTTCCATATATGCACATATATAGAAGCTACGCATAGACATAAGTTGTGCACAACCTTCCTAATATGCATATACAACAGTCTTCATTTATGCACAACTTCCACATATGCACATATCTTTCATATATGTGCATATCCTCCATATATTCGTAACTTCTTTATACATGTGTATCTTTTGTATATGCACATATCTTCCATATATGTACATATACGGAAGCTATGCATATATAGAAGCTACAACTTCAACCTCTGTATATATGGATCCTTCGTATATGCGCATATATTCTATATATACACAACTTTTGTATATGTACATATACAAAAAGTTGTACATATACGAAATATATGTGCATATATATAAGTTTCACATATACAGAATATATGTGATACAAAATGTGTGCATATATGGAAGTTATGCATATACAATAGATGTGCATATATGAAAGATATGTGCATATACAAAATATATTTGTGTATGCGAAAGTTACGGATATATGAAGGATATGCACATATACGAAAGATATGTGCATATGTGGAAGTTGTGAATATCTTGAGACTATTGTATATGCATATTATGAAAGTTGCGCACAACTTATGTATATGTGTATCTTCTATATATGTGCATATATGGAAGTTTCACATCTATGGAAGATATGTGATACAGAAGATGTGCATATATTAAAGTTATGTGACATCTGTATATGCACATATTTCGTATATGTGCATAAATTTTGTATATGTGTAACTTTCTTATATGCACATATCATCCATATATTATCATCTTATGTATATGCACGTATATGGAAGTTTTCATATATGCATATTATGGAAGTTACACATTGCTTCTGTATATGCACAACTTTCTTATATGTGCATACACAGAAGTTGTGCCTATATGGAATATATGCACACATACTAAAGTTGCACATATACAAAGGATATGTGCATATATAGAAAATATACGCATATATGGAAGTTGTGAAGAAATTTAACCTCTTTATAAGCATAAATTCCATGTATATGCATCTTCTATATATCAACATATCTTCCATGTATGTGCAAGCATATATGTGTATATACTGAAGTTTCGCTTATATAAAATTTTACATATACAGAAATTGCACATATATAGTGGCAAAAGTTGTGCATAAATTATTTATGTGTGCATCTTCCATATATGTGCAGCTTTTGTATATGTGTATCTACCGTATATGCACAAATTCTATATATGTGCATATATGGAAGATACACATATACAAAATTTGTGCACAACTTCAACCTCCATCTATACATAGTCTCCCTATAAGCGTAATTTTTGCATAGGGACATATATTCTATATATACGCTACTTCCATATATGCACATAAATGAATTGTGCATATATGAAAGATATGCGCATATATGGAAGTTTCACATATATGGAAGTTATGTGATATATAATATGTGCATATATGGAATTTGTGTGACTTTCGTATGTGCACATCTTTCGTATATGTGTATGTCTTCTGTATATGCAAAATTTATGTATATGCACATATCTTCTATATATGTGCTTCTTCTGTATATGTGTTTCTTCCGTATATGTGCATATCTTTCATATAAGCACACATCTTGAAGTTGCACTTATATAGTAGATGCGTGTATACAGTATATGTGTATATACAAAAGATATGCGCATATGCAAAAGTTATGCATATATGAAATTTGCGCATATACAGAAGATATGCGTATATGTGGAAGTTGTGTATATCTGGAGACTTTCGCATATGCATATTACAAAAGTTGTGAAAAACTTATGTATATACGTAGATTTTGTATATGTGCATATATGGAAGTTTCGCATATACAAAAGATATGCGCGTATACGAAAGTTGCTCATATACTAAATATATGCACATATATGGAATATGCACACATCTTCTATATATGCATAACTTCCATATATGTTCATCTACTGTATATGCCCCATTCCAATCGAGAATAAGAATAGGCAAGGCCCAAAGAAACCAAAAGTTGTGAAAAACTTCAAGCTTTGTATATATGTAGCCTCCATATATGCACAGCTTCCTTATATGCACATATCTTCCATATATAAGCAACTTTAATATATGCGCATATATGAAATTTTCACATATACGGAAGGTATGTGATAGAGAAGATGTTCATATATAGAATTTGTGTAAATTTTGTATAAGTGAAGCTTCCGTATAAGTGTAGATTTCATATATGCACATTTTTTTATGTATGTGCATCTATTTTATATGCACAAACTCCATATATGCACATATACAGAATCATATATGGAATTTTTGCATACTTCGTATATATGTAGCTTCTTTATAAGTGCATATATTTTTTATATCCATAAATTTTGTATGTGTGCATATACGAAAGGTGTGCATGTGTGGAAGATCTCATATATACATGAAGTGTGTTAGGTGTAAAAGTGTTTAGGTGAGATTATGTAATTATAACTAAAATATTTGAAACCAAAATTAATTGATTGCATATATGCGAGTTATTAAAAATCACATTTTAAAATGTTAAAATACATTAACTATTTTCATACATTGTTTCATTATGACAATTTTGATTGGGAGGAGAATCAAAGCATAGCAGAAGCTATGTTTGGATTTCTAAGACCAATATTCCTTGAAGAAGAAAACACTTTACCTAATTTTTGATGTAGCACTCCATAATACTTTCATTCCACGTGTCCAGAACACATCTACTAGTCCTTTGGCTCCCAATATGCAACTCCTCAAATATGCCTCTATCAACGAAACCTACTCCTTTTGGTAACTGAACACAAATCCAATCTTCTCTCTAGCTAATCATGATTCCATCAATGAGTCAACACATAGGGTATTCATTCACTACACACTTGTTTCTCCTTGGTCCTTTAAGAACACAACACTTTGGGACTTATTCCAACTTTCTCCTTCCTCGGCTGCTATATATGAAGATGAACTTAGGGAATGGAGGCTTCCCACTATCACTGTAGAAGTCCTTCTCAATAATAAACTTAGGGTTTGATTACTTTCCCACTTGTATGGACCTTATTCCTTCAAAAATTATCCCTTAGGGCTTCTCTTTTTCTGCCCTTGTAACAACTACTCTTTATCCTTCAAGAAGTCATACTTAGGGCTTTGGAATAAGGCACTAGAACCCTCCAAAACTGCTCTTTGACTACTCCAAACAAATGTCCAAACAAGGACACCAATCATGCACCCTTCTCTCTTAGAAGACGTCTTATTATTTTCTCCAAAAGACTTAGGATCTTAGGAAGACTTCTCTGAGGAACTCGGCTCTATATTGGGTTTTGTCAATTTTATCTTGGTATATTCATAAACGATGGAGGATCATGATTAATTTGAAGCAGTTTCTTATAAGTATATTTTTCTTATATAAACCGGGGGTTAAGAATAGTCCACAAAATAATGTCAAGTAAACCATAATGAACAATAATCAGGGACTCTATTGTTTAGGAAAATTGTACAAAATCATAGAAATATCATCTAAATGATATTTTCCTTTTAAATATAAAACTGTATATATACATAGTACAGAATTATAGATAGCCCAAATAAAAATCCAAAGAAATAACACTCAAATTTAAAAATAAAGATGAGGGCAGGAAAGAAAAAGCATTCTTGAAATGATAAACTAATGTAACACACCGGATTGTATATATTTTGAAAGTAACAATCACTATTAGAAGAGAAACTAATGAACTCTTTTCAAAAAAGAAATAATCTATTATGAAAACCAGAACTGTATAGGAAAGAATCAGTAACTGAATTAACTTTCTACCGGGAAGGAAAAATATATATAATCTCTAACAAGGCATTTAGTATATAAAAGAGAGAAGAGACATACACAAAAAACAAACCACGTCAACCATTAAATATAATCGACCAATAAACAAAACCAGGAATCTAGTGCATTGTCCCTTAGAGAACTCGTTGTAACTTCCATAATCTAAACACTAGTACAAAATGGCTAATTAGTTACTAAAAAAAAGACTAAAATTTGCATATAAACAAATATTTTTCAATCGGTGACCAATAGTAACTAATTTACAGTATCTTATAACGTGACCAAATTTTGGTCGTTTTTAGCTTAGTCATTTATTGGTTATCTCAATTTTGTTGTCTAGTTGTATATTTGATCATTAATTTGGTCATTAATTTAGTCACTGATTTATTCATTAATTTAGCCACTGATTTAGTCATTAATTTATTCATTGATCTGATCATTAATTTAGTCATTGATTTTGTCATTGATTTAATCACTGATTTAATCTTTGATTTGGTCATTAATTGTCACAATTAATGACCAAATATACAACAAAATATAGTATTATATGATCACTGGAGAAAACCGATTAATGAACAAAGAAATATGACCAAAATGTTGGTCGTATTATAAGATATTGTAAATTAGCTACTAATAGTCATTTATATGCAAATTTTAGTCATCATTTGAAACCAACTAATGATCGAAGAAATATGACTAAATTTTAGTCGTGTTATAAGGTATTGTAAATTAGCTACTAATAGTCGTATATATGTAAAATTCAGTTGTCATTTGTAGTCACAAATTTATCATTTGTAGTAGCCATTTATTCATTATATAAACGACTAATTTAGTAGTTTATATTCATTTCATTTACTTTCATTAATAATCATTATAAATGACTAATTTAGTCATATATTCATTTTATTTGTATTCATTTTATTTAGTAGTTTTAAATTGATTTTGTATTCATTATTAATCAACATAAATTAATTTGTATGATTTAAAAAATGTCAAACAATGTGCATGTTCATCTAATAGGAAAACACAAAGTCGCATATTTTAATTACAATACTAAACAATATCAAGTGCAGCTATAAATAATTTCAACCACATAGATTATATTACATGAAATGTTAAAGTATTACAATATTATTTTCCAACTTAATATTGTTTAGACTACAATTTACACATGAAATGGTGTTTCATCGCTTCAAAACATTATTGTAGTGTTTTCAAGGCATTGCAGGTGAATTCACCAACTCTGAAGACTTAACCATCAGTCTTTATATGTGTGTCTTATGTGAGATATTGGTTCTAAAAGTATCACCAGACCAATTCTCCTCTCTCTCTTTTTGCATTTGTCGCTCCAATTTTATTGCTCCCCTCTTTTTTCAATTCATGATTCTTACCATCAATATAACTGAGTTCATTTTCTGAAAACAAAGAAGATACAATGCAAAGTGTAAAACATGAAAGACAATGAGCACTAGAATATAAACTAAATTATAGTATAAATAGTTTATACGGCATATACCTCAACATCAGCAATGTCAAAGCCATTTTTCCCCATACAAGTAAGAAATGTGAACAAATTTTCTTCATTGGGGCGATAATTGTCACTATAATGTGGCCGGATAACCTGTATAAACAAAGCAAATAAAATATTACCATATATAGGAAAGAACACCTTAGTAACTTAGTATTCAACTTTCAAGGAAAGATTAAGAACAATCATGTCAACTAAATTATATGCTAAGAAGCTCAAGTTGTAGATAACTTGTGAAAACAAATAATCTGAGGTGTGATGTTTAATCCTTGTCATTTTATTCACAACAACATTTCATTTTCTAACGCATGAACTTAGTCAAGTATATAAACAACATGTACTCAAATAACAACATGAAAGTAACTTTTTCTAATAGTCATGAAAATATTTAAACACAAAATAGCTATAAGGACTCCAATCAATATAATGTAATACTTATTTCATCTTCAAGCTTTGGTTGTTGTTTAAATGGACATGGTACTACATATTTTCAATTTCATAGTTAAACTACAAAAAAAAATCAAAAGAAACGTCCAAAATACGATGAAACAATAAAGAGAGTATATCATGGAATGGAAATTGCAATTATAAAAAAAAAAAATTCACCTATCTGCCGATGTCGTGTCTGGCATTCCTAAGACATTTTCTTTCCCAAAATAACCATGAGGTGAAATAATCACAACATTAAAAACCATAGGAATTCCCACTAGAAACATTTCCAAATTCGATGGCTTAGGTGTCTAAGCGATCTCTAACGGCGAATGAACCATATCCAAGACATGATATGCATTGTCTCCCCATCCTTTTTCCAATCGCATTTCCTGTAACCTGCCCACAGCAGAGTCAAGTAACAATAAAAAAGACATTGACATTTTTTTTTATCTTTTATATCTATAAAATTTGAATCTGATTTGTTTCATGAGCATATTAATTTATATTTAAAGCCTTCTTGACATATGAGAAAGTATCAATCAAATAGGACATCAGAAAAATCGACCTCAATGAGGTCCTCAAAAAATTTCTACAATATCAATATTTTTCTTGTTGTAATATCTTGGGTAGAAAAAAGAACATATCTACAAAATAAAAATGTATGTATTACTTATGGTCAAACTTTGTATATGGTGTATTCTTAAGCAGTTTTTTAAGATGTTCCTCCGCCTTTACCAAAGTGAATTGTGGTTTGGTTAAACTACGTATCCTTTCATTCAGCATCAATTTCTGCAAGATAAATGTCACGCATTATTCTTTCCCATTTCTCAACATGCTACATATGATAAATTGAAAGTCACATAAAACCAAGAGAAAACCCTTTTCTAAAACAAACAAACAAACAGTGTCTCGAATAAAACTTCATTATAATATTAGAAAATGAAAAGAGAGTGGACCATTTTTGTTGTTTGACTTTGCATATTTTTGTTATGAAAGTGCTCGAGCTTCAAGAACCAACAAATGTGAGGGAAGTCATAAATGTGAAAAAAATTATGTTGACCTCATTTTAGACTTCTTCAAAATGATTTGAATGATTCCATTTTCGGATGTGGTAAATCTCATAATAAGAAATGGCATGTATTCTAATAAATTACATTGCAATAACTACCATGGGCCTCCACGGGTTATAGGTCCTCAGTATGTTAATCTTGATGATGAAAGAGAGATGGCAACGATAAGTATGGGTGGTCCTAGTTTGTATGATGGATATCTTCAAACCAAGGTCGCCATCTCAATGAACCTAGGTTCTGACATGGTAAACCTGTATCTAGTCTTCACTCAATTTCATTCCATCATACTTAGTTAAGATTCAAGAGGACATAATGGTCCTTTAGCTTATAATAGGGTTGCTTTTGAGGTTATAAATAAAGTTTATCCAAATCAGATGGATTTTTGGGCTCCAAGAGATATGAATAATTTAAATGATAACAATTATATGTTTTTTTCCCAAGATTCAAATGTAGGGATACATTTTGTGGATTTTACTAATAAATAGAATGAGAGAAATAATCCATGAGGATAACACACTGATCATTGTGATTAGGGAAATAATTGGAGATAATAAGGCTATCTAGGTTCAAATCAAAGATGGTGTTCATTCTTGTATCTCCTCAGTTGTTGGTAGTTTTTAAGGTAGGAATTTCAGTTCTTCAAAGGTGGGGTCCTTCAGCATAATTGCATCTACCTTGGTCATATCACCCAAAATCAAAACATAATCAACAAAGAGTAAATATGTCAAGTTTAGGGAAAATCTTATTTGTATAGTTGTCAAGCTTATAGTTATTTTTTACTCTGTTATAACTCTATTGAGACCACCTACTCTACAGTAAAAAATGGCAGAGGAGCCATTAGTCATACCTACCCATGGTCTCTTGTATACATGATAGAAGAATAGGCTGAGCTATTAATTAGAATTGCACATATATTGAGGAAAGACAATTCATTATATAGTTAACCAATTGCACATTGAACCCTATATCGATGAGTAGCCTAAATAAAGCCATTTTTCTCTATCATATGCCTTGGAAAGACAAACTAACATTGCTTGTAATTTTTTGGTTTCATGTTATAAATTCCTTCTTGGGCAACTCCTATTCCGTAATGGATTTGTTTCCTAGGAAGGATGCAAAACTTTTCTAAAGACATGGAATCATCTTAGTGGATTTTGACTGTACATGACCAAGGAACTCAGGAGCCTTGGGCACATCAACAGTAGCATCCTCCAATGAAAATAGTATTGTCTCCAACCTAGAAACATCAAAATTATATATAGTTATAATTCATAATCACAAATGACCATACGCTGTAGCAGTCCTTAAATAAATTCAAACTTGAATAAGAAAAAACACAAAATTTCACATTACCCTTCAGTAAGTTGTCCTTGATTTAGCAAGAAAGGCTCAAACTTGCATAAATGTGTAAGTAGATTCCCCAAAATATCAATTTCAACATCTTTCCTGAAAAAATAATCTAATATCCAAAGTGAAACCATATTTGAATGGACCATTGGTGCTTTAAGGTCATCTACACAAAAAGTTGCCTCTTTCAAATCTCTCACACTGGATGGTATGTCATGTAAAATTAAGAAAAAGTCCTGGAAACTTGTCGACTTCTCTAAAAGACATAATGAAAATGCATGGAAGCTTTGTAAAGGAATTCACCTGTAATATTATTTGAATTCCATTTCAACCTTTTTCCTAATTTGAACCTCAATGAGTTGTGAACCTAAAGTTCTTTAAGAAGAATGTTCTTACAGTTGAAATTCAGCATTTTCAGTCTTCCCACCTCTATCACCAGATGAGTATGAATTCTTAAACTCTCTTATGTCATTAACCAAAAAATTTCTTTCCTATACACATGATTTTTCAAATAAAGGCTTTTCTGCAGCATAAGTCCTTTTCGAAATTTCATCTCTCATACTAACTGGCATCTGGTCAGAACTACAACTTAATATTGGACCTACGCCTATTCGTATATTGCTCAAGATGTGAATGGTGGAATATCTGCTAGAGAACTCTTAGTATATGGCAGAGGCTGAGCCCTCCCTCTTATTCCCTTACCAATACCTACCTTAGGACCAAGATTCAAGTGGCCATCATCAGAAGCTCTATGTATTGAAGGGCTTGGCATAGGTTGATTTTAAAATTGAGCCATATCCACAATTTGAGCATCTTGACTAGTGAATCCATGGTCACGTGGTCCCATATGAGGTTGTGGCCCTTTAATACCACACATATGTGGAAGTGAACCCGTATGTGCACCTGACATGTAAGGTGGCATTGCAGGTCCTCTCACACCATGATCAAGTGGTGGTACAAGTCTCCGACCTGAATGTTCCATATTGGTACCTCAAGAGCGGCATCCATATCCTTGTAGTTCTTGCACATCATCGCGATGTAGTTCCTCTATTTTCTTGGGGCCCTCAACTTTTTTCCTTTGTTGCCATCCATTCCTCCTCGGATCAATCAGATCCTTCAACATGAACCTCAACCTATAGGGAAGCCCTTGGTTATTGGAAATTTTTTTCATCCTATCAAATTAAGCATCAATATGTTCCTTGGCCTTTGAATGGTCAATAATATGACCAATATTGCTCATCATTTTGCACAAAGCTTCAACATTTTCCTCCTTTGGATGCTGAAATTCACCAATTAATTTCTTGATGCATGCATGCATAATTCTTTCAGTCAACATACTTTCTTTATAAAGATCACAAATAAACCTTATATTTCCTAGCATTCATTGTTGTGCTGCAGCCTTCTTCTCCCGTATTTCTTCTGTTGAAATGATTTTTTCACCATGCTCTTCTGCTTTCTCAGCCTCTGCCTATTTTCTTTCATCTTTTTCAAATTCTTCCTGGCATTTTTTCAAAAAAACTTGCTTGAAAAAAACCTTCTCCATATCTTCATAAAATTCTAGTATTCCTACAGCAAGCTAAAAACTGAATTTTTCATACATTTCATAAAAATCCAGCTCCGTAAAGGCTTTGTCAAATATTTGAGATATTATACCATGAAGACATGATGCAGATTCAATGTTCACTTTTTTAACCTATTCAGAAAATTTCTCAAAAATTTGGGGCATTAATTTATTAAGGATGGATTTAATTCGTCTTTGTTTCAACTTATCCTCATCAGAAACCTTTCCCACTTCATATTGGTTCTCTAATATATTAATTATGGGCAGATAAGGCTGTAGAGGAGGAATCAAACCCTTCTGTGACCCAGAAGCACGCTTCCACCTATCAGCATCAGAATTATTTCTCACTAGTCCAACTTGTGGAAGTGGTGCTTGCACATAAGGCCCTCTAGGAAGGATGACATTCATACTCATTTTTGTTGCATAGGTATTTCTTGCAAAGCCAGTATTATAACCTTGGATAGTTTGAAACATGGCAGAGGAACCACTAAGATCTGCATCCATTCGCATATCACAGCCATCAGCAAAAAATCCACCGGCTTGGCCCATCTATCATCATTCCAACTGGCCATATTTCTCCCACGAAGTTCAAGTAGATAATTCCCACTTAGCTACCAAACAAGTCCTCTTGCAGTTCTTGCCAATGCATCAGCCTCTCCTCCATTACTTGCAAGTGCTTGTGAATTTCCAAGTAATTCAATAATGTCTGGAAAATTTTCAAAATGATTTGGTAGATCTTTGCATTGATCCTTGATTGTCAACCAAAAATATCTGAAGTACTTTCTGTCTCCTAAACATTCAGTAACTAAACTAGCTACTTGATTCATAGGAGTTGAAAGCTCAATTGAATCTTCCCAGTCATCCACTTCTTTCAGGACTTGCTTCTCAGGCTCTTTTGAAGATGTCTTACTCTTGAAAACGTTGGTTACTATTTTGGATGGTTATGGAAGGTTCACATGTTCCTCCTCCTCTTGAACCTTATAAGCATTATATAAATCCCAGTGGGAGCTGCAACATTTGCTTAATGGAAAAATACTTCTTTTTCTTCTTCTTGTTGACAACTACTACCTTGGCAGCATCACCAATATTTGCAACATTATTCTTCACAGAAACATTAGAAGAAATTTTATTCTCATTTTCTATCAATCTAGCTACTAAATCCTGCTTGCCTTCACTTTCAACGGGAAAATATGACACCTAAAGTTGAGTAGCCATTTCTCAAATATCACTATTAATGGTGGATACTTGACCCTTATCTTATGTGTCAATTTCCTTCACATTGGCAGTTGAACCTTCCCCAAGTACTTTAGCACTATCATGGTTAACCTAACCTTTGTTTCTATATCCAGAAGTTTGTTTGCAGTCAAAAAAAATTTTACGAGACACAAAACCTGGTTTTTCCTCCAAAATAGCCATATCAGCTTTAGGGAGGACTGTTGTAGCTTCTAATTGTAATTCCCATTCAAACACCTTGCCTGTATTTGTTGTTGACTGCTTAGATACAACTAACACTTCACCCTTTTTCTCTTTGAGAATATTTTGATCAACAGCCACTGTGCCATTGTCATGTGTAGCCAATTGAGATGCCAACCTACTTTCATGCATTCTATTGATTTTTCTCTCCCCAACATACAAACTAGATTTTTCTTTTCCAATGACAAAATTGGAACAATAAGTCAACTCTTTGTTTATGTCAACATTAGGTGAGCTTGACAACTCATATGGGGAATAAGAAACCACAACAGTCCCATGCTCAAGATGGAAAACATTTCCAAGATCTTGTTTCTCTCCAATTACATTATTAACAAAATTATTGATGTAACTTTGTCTAGCATTATCACTTGTTGATTCAAATTGTTTATTCTTCACATTTCTAAGTTTTGAATGGCTAGACCACGGTCACCTCCAAAAAGTCCCTTTAGGGGTTGTAAAAACTAAAAATAAAGGAAATGATTGTGTCAAAACTCTTTTAGCATCCAAGTACAATGAATTCATAATAGTAGCAAAGATGGTGATCTAACCATCAATTGAAGAAACATTGACGTTGTTGTCATAGAAACTATACTCCCCTAGTGAACCCAACCACACCCTAACTTTAGTTTGGGTGGAGAATGTCGAGCAATTAAGCCTAGTCATAATCACAACCTAGAAGAAAGAGGTAATCGATGTGACTATCTTAGCAAGATACTAGAGCTTATGGTGTATCAAGGTAACCACCGCCCTAATGAGCAAAGACAAGAACCTTTGATAAAGGTATCTAAGAAGACAAAAATTAAGCCTATAATTCTTGAAGAGGCAAATTCATCCTAAGTCATTGTGTTCACTGAATTTGAAATTTAAAACTTGAATTTAGACATACCTTAAAGTTGCAAACAAACTTTGTCAACCGTTTATACAAACTCATCATGTCTTAAAGGGATCAACAATGGTCACTATTTAATGCAAGCCAATGAATGATTATATAAGTCTAACATTACAGTTAAATTCAAAGAAAAACATGAACCGAGTGACTCACATTCTATCTACACAAAAATATTGTGAGAAACATAGAAATGAAAGAAGTGCTCCTTTTTCTCTACATCACATAAGAAGCATCACTTGAAAATCCATTTTTCCCTTTAAATATGGAAATTCACCTCCATCCTCCACTAGTGAAAACATTCCCACTATTGGCAATAAGAGAAGTGTAAAGCTTGTGCATCAAAGGGTCAAACTTGTGTAAGCATAACCAGTGTTATCCAAAAGCAACATTGTGCTTGTGCATACAAAGAAATTTGGAGGTAGCCAAGCAAAATAATGAATACCTTAGAGATCTAGAGAACATAACATAGCATAGGAGAATCCCATGACATTAAACTCAAGACTTGAGACCAATTATTTGTGGATTTTTTTCCTTACCAAAATGCAACGAAAACACATTCAACACAGTACCCATATTATTGGTAGATATGCCACCCATGGAGCCATATGAAATAGTTATAGTCATGCATAGGCACTATGGTGGGAATTGAACTCAAGGAAAATTACTTATGGATATGTGACCTTAATCACAATTTCAAACCAAGGCCTTCAACAAGAGACCCACATCATATGTAATATACTCAAAAACACAAAAAAGATAATAATGTCATTGCTAGAACATGAGACTGGGATTAAATTAAGAACGATTGTCTTCAGCAATTTTCCTACAACCACATTTCAATGCCAATGTCCTTAATTTAAAACCTAACCGGAGGAAACTTTATATCCGCCACTAAAACTGGCAGAGGTAAACTACATTCAATCAGATAGGCTTCTGGAAACAGTGACAACAAGAAAATAATTATTATATTTTAATCAAAATTCTAGCCTATAAATCTAGATGTGGATACTCAACCTCGAAAACAAGGCTCCTGCACCGCTTTTATGTGGAGAAACCATCAAGTCAATTATTTTGATATTCAACTTGACAAGGCCATCCAAGGCTTAAAGCGACTCCACCATGAATATTTTGATGCATTCCATTTGTTGATTGTGGTCCAATTTGCACAGATTTCCCATGTAAAAGTGTTGTTGGACCTTCAGCCCCTACTAGTACGTTTCCAAAACTTACGCCTGGAAAAGAAGGCATGGCTACAAAATGCACATTTTCTCTATGAGTAATTACAGGATGATAATCTACAAGAGAGGCTGTTTGAGGAACACTTTAAGGTAATGGTTTCCAATGTTGAGATTAAACAAGATGATGATCCTAGTGAAAATTAAGCACCTACACTAGGATGGAGCCTCAGGCTATTTTTAGGTGGAAGACTATTTTTAGAATGCATGAGAAAATTATATTTATAGATGATTTCTATTTATAGATGGTGAGAAAATTCTATTTATATATGATGTTCTATTTTTAGACATATGTACGAGTTCTATTTATAGATCGCATGTCTATTTATAGATGCATGTTGACTATTATTATCCCTTAATAATAGTTGGACAATAAACAATAATATATTCTCAATGAGCACTTGGAAATAGTTAACTGAAGTGGAAAATCAGTTAGCTAAGTGAATTTCGATTTGAGTGGTTGGTTGGTGGGACATGCAAGTGGACTTAGTTGTAACTAAGTGATTCGAAGTTGTAACAGAGTTGGATGTGTAGTTATGTGAGTTGTAAAGTAGTTTAACTCAGTTAACTGAGTTAAACATAGTTGTGCTAGTTGTAACTGAACATACACTAGTGAGAGATCAGTGAATTAATTATTTAATTAATTCATAATCAGTGGTATCATATGCAACTGAATATTTACTACTGTTAACTACATGCATGTCAGATCTAGTGGAGACCTAGTTGAAAGATAGGTGAAAGGGATAGTTTGACTATCATTTGTGACATTAGTGGGTGCATTCATGCAACCACACACACATTGGATGTGCCCATGAGGATTGCGCAATCAAGGCAAGCAGGATCTCATTCATTCAGGGATTGTGATGAGCAGGGATTACGCAGTGGAGGCAGGTTGTCAGGAGGCAGTAAATTGGCGCATGTATTTGCCAATTTTTGTATGACAGTGTGAGATGATTGTATATTGTATTGAGAGATCTATCATATATACATAATATATGATAGTGGGATTTTTAGATTTATGATTTCCCTGTAAAAACATTTGTGTTATGTGTGATTGATCTTTCTTCTTGATATTGAAATTGGCGATCGTGTTTTAAATTTCCACAAGAATTTTTTTAGAAGCGATTCTTTATTTAACAGTGGCATATAATTGTTAGATCAGGAGAATCCAGGCAATATATAATTTGTATTAAAATCTCTACATCCAAGCCCAGTGTCTAGGACCAGTGATAATGGATGGAACATGACCATTTGAGGAGGGGGTTTTGGGGACTTTATGCATTACACCACCAATCCTTAGGTGAGGAGGCTCATGAGGGTGTTGATTATTATCACTATTCATCCTTACACTCCCTAAATTATTACAAATAGAGGCACCAGAATTTTCTCTTGCACATAAATGAATATAACTATATTTGGAGCCACAACTGCACCAATGTGGTTTTCCTCCCTTATTTATGTTCTAGAAGAAACAACGAAAATTCTGGAAATGGAAGTTGGATGAAGTAATGCACCAATGTGCATAGTGGGTATACACAAACTATTTCAGGAAGAGGGCATACACAAGCTTTTGGCATACAAGACAATTATTTATTACCCTGATATGGATGGGATTCATTCCATTATTTGGATGATCATTTGACAGAAAACAAACGAAATGTCCACAAGTTCAAAACTACTTTGATTTCCCTGAAGTCAATAAAGTTTATATCTGGTCTCCGGAAAGATGTTGAAGTAAATGCAAAGGACCTGATGACTCAAGTATAATAAAAATATATAAAGTATATAATAGTATTGACTCGGCTATAATAACAGTATATAACAGAATTTTCCAAGGAAGGAAAATGGAAGAATTAGAAACCTTAGTGAAAATTGCCCTAGGATATTACATGAGATATCCATAATCAAAAACTCCATTGACAATACCGAAGACTTCAGCCCCTGCCTACTTGTAAATTGATGAAAGCAACAATAATTGTATGACAATTATTTTCATATACATAAAGAAAACCTGCAGAGCATTTTCTTGAATGGGAATTGAATAAAGAATATTTTACTTACCAGATTAGGGACTGAAACCATTCCTGCAACTACAATTCTTTGTGACAGTTTATCAAATAGATTTTGAGTTTTTGGCCTTCAGTTTTGAACAGTTTTTGAAGTGAGATCTTGGGAAATATTGTTTGGGGCATTTTCAATTGGAGAAGTGTCCATGGGTGTCGGAGTTTGTGAGACAATGTCAAATGAAATGAATAAAGAGGAGGAACCAAAGAAGGGGAGTTACTTTGTTTTAATTCATTTTGTGTTGATATTGGAAGGTTCACTTTGAACAGTTTTTGGAGTGATATCTTGGGCAATATTTTTTGGGGCATGTTAAACTGGAGAAGTGTCCATGGGAGTAATATTTTGTGAGACAACATCAAATTAAATGAATAAAGAGGAGCAACCAAATAAGGGGAGTAACTTTGTTTTAATTCATTTTTTGTTGATATTGGAAGGTGATCTCATCTCAAGGAACCAACTAGATCAATATCAAGTTAGTTACTACCGTGACAGGAGATAAGAGTAGGCTGGAAATAACAATGAAAGAAAAATTCACAAATAGAAAATTCTCAAGGGATGATGCATGCACAAGCTCCAGAGAATTTTATACAAGTTCAGATGACATTTGCAGAAGTGATCCGAAAAATACTATAAATTAGGTGCCTTGACTTGGAAAAAGCACATTGAATGTGTCTGTAAAATATTAATATTCTAATTCCAACTATGAACTAGAAACGTTGATTAGGGAAAACATTGTCAGCTGGTGAAACTAGAGGCTTGAAGTTGTCCCATTGTACTCCATTTTCAACAATAGAGGATAATGTTAAGATTATAAATAAACCACTCCCATTTAAAATATGAGCCATTGAAACCTCACCAAGACCCTTTCAACATCAATCATCCCATCATGTTGTCCAAACGATTGTTGGAACTAGACATAGCAGAGGAATGGGGGTATCCGAAAGAAGACATCCCAGAATCACAAGAAGATCAACTCTTAGCTTCTAACCCCAACATTACTGTAGATAGTGAGAAGTCCAGCACTACAATAGGATGGATCTTTGTTAATGACAAGGCATCTATGTCATATTTCAGAGAAAATTCAAGTAAGAAATGATTTCCATAAAGACCACTACACAATTTTAGAAGCACTTGATGATGAAGGCTCTGCTTTCCATTTTTTCACTAGTGTATAGACCACCTGCAATGCTCAGACTGATGATATGGATGTGTAACATTTTTATCACTTTTGACTAGAAGAACAATCAGGCAGCAGATATGATGAAGCCCTAAACACATCCAATCATAATCTATTTGGAGATGCATTGAAACATGAACATGCTTCTCAGGTTAGAGAAGTGTATTTTGATTAGCAGAAAGTGAGATAAGATAAGATAAGGTAATTTTATATATCCAACGAATGACAGTAAATAGTTCAATGGGACTGAAAGATACAGTTAGTATGAGTACAACGTGGGAGTGAAAACACAACTCCTAGAAAATGCCAAAGCTAAATCTAGGTTAAAATGAAGTAAAGAAGAATGCAATAATAGGAAATCCTCATAAACATGTATATAAACCGATCATGTAGAAGTCTAAGTGAGGGAAATAAAGCTATGGGCATTCATGGAAACACATTTGGCATCTCAAAATTTCATTCTGAGTTTGAGAAAAATAGAAATATAACACCTACGTTGCATTTTGATGTCGATGATGAGTGTCGTAGAGATAAAGAGAGGTATGTTCCTCTGACAGATTTTGATGTGAAAACAGTGGGATGCTTCATTCTAGCCATTACTCATTTTGAGTTTGTTAAGGACTACCCTATTGAAGAAGACAAATAAAGTTTCTGACAAGTTTTTCAGCCTGCTTAGCTGGCTTTCTACACTTGGACACGGATATGCTACACTTCTCTTCATTTGATTCCCCCTTGCAAACAATCCATATTTCCAAATGATTGATAGTGTGATAAAAGGTCCTGAATGCATAGGAGGAATATCAGCAGGATAGTAGGAAAAAACTTTCTACCACTCTTGCAATCACCTTAGAAGACTTCACACATGATGATATGGGTATCATGCCATGCATTTTTTCTACACTGGAAAATGGAAATTAAACCAACATATGACAAAATCTTGAGCGCGGATGGAGATAATGGACCAGACTGTAGGTCTATTTTTCTTGATAATGAGAGTAATAAGACACTCATTAATGTAGGGAAATCCTAAAGATCCCTTAAGGTTCAAGATACCAACACTCCAATCTGTGATTTTGAATATGGTAGAAACTTTGGCACCCATAATTATGTGCATCTCCAATCAGCATTGCCTATTAAATTTGAACAGAACAGTGCAAGATCTGATATTTTTTTCTTTGACAGTCATCCTACATATGACATGGACTTTGATGAGTAATAAAAGAAGGTTGATCATATCATCAAGCCGTTTTGTGAACCATATGAGACAAATGCAGAAAGGTCCATTCCATTTTTTGAAGACATCCTCATTGAAGATGAATAGTCTTGTCATATTGAAAGAACAAACCAATATCTAGGAAAACAAGAGGACTTATGAAAACCCATATTGATTAACTACATAGTGAGAAAAATCGTTTCCAGGTTTGTCTCTTATTGTTCATAGGTATGATAATTGGTCTTCAAAGGAGTTTCTTCTCCTAACTATAAATTATATTCAGGTAGCTATAATTTCTCATAAAAAATAGCCCCATGTCTGCAACACTGATGTTCATGACCAACATAAAATTGTTCCTATGTTTGATCCAGAAACGTTGGAACTTACGAACTTGAGGATAATGATGGATCTATGGCTTGAAGAACTCAAGTATTTTAGCTCCCCTCATATTTCCTTGAATAATGTCTACCACAACATGATGTTATATTTATCAATACCCTACCTGTCCAAGAGTATTCCCATCTTGAATATGGGATCCTAAAGCTCGCTAAAAATATCCCAGCAAAATGCCCTGATCTAAGCCTAATTTATCTGAATGTTTCATTCATGAAGATGGGATCACAACAAAATTACTAAGAGAAAGACCTGCAACAAATTTATGGATGATTTATCAGCGTGCACACGGTTGAGTTATGGAAGGTCATTATTCATAAAAAATCACCCAAATACACACTAGAGTGATGAAGTTGATAATTTAGTGAAGACATGAACATCTCAAAGCTTAAGCATACCACAAATTCCAGCACTCTGGGGACAAACAAATGAAGCCATCAAACTATTTCTTGCAAGGGTTAAAACATCAAGGTAATATCCTTTGGCTCCAAGACACAGAGTGCATAGACTAAAATGGTTACCAAAAATTAGTATCCCTGGGAAAAGAAGATGGTAGGAACTCTAAAGGGTTATACATTATCTCAATTAAAATGAAGCTTCATAAATAGGAAGCCATTCATGTTTCAAGTTACCTTACACGTTCCATAAGGGATCTTATAGTTATAATGGGGATAAGGCAACAAATTCACCCAATTTGAATGATTTTTCCTGTCATACTAATATGTCACTCAACCCCTTTGATTGTTATTTCCAGATAAATAAGCTCAAAGACTCCCCTCACACCTTACGATGTTATAATTATTACTTCCAAGAAAAATGAAGATAGCTCTAATTCATTTCCTAAAAAACAGGAATGACAAGGTAGAAGGACATACCAAGCCTTAAAAATTGACCCTGCCCAAAGCGATGAGTTTCCCTAGAAACACCATATTGTTGACCTGACTAAGTCTGGGTCAATCGATTCAAATGTTGGAAACTCACAGAATCTTTGAAAGTAGTTCCAACATTCCAAGTCAATAATTCAAACACTATTCCCAACCCTTGGTCAACTCATGCAATTAGTTTCCCAAACCATGCCATTATAACTTAGTCAAGTCAAATTGTTCCCAGTTCATATACACTGAACCCATCAACCAATATAGAAAGAGAAGATGTGCTTCAACAAAAACACATGAATGTAGACAGTGGAATACACATGGTAAATGCAACCTAGAAATAAAATCAACTTACAGCTCAAGAAAAAGCAGAACCTAGAAAGCTTAAGTCTTCCATTTGCAATATTGATGCTAATTCACTTCCAGACAAGTCCCTCAATCCTGTCACACAAATTTCTATTATTTTGGACTCTTTAATCAACAATGGTAGTTGTCTCTTAAGATTATTTTCAAGAGTAAATAAATGTAAAGAAGCGAACAAGAGAATGTGGATCTCAATCATTTTGCTTCATTCTTCCAACAACAAATAAAAATTGCAGAGAATGTTACCACTGTTGTAATACTCGACAAGGGAATTGTCATGCAGAGATTAAGGAACTAAAATTGAAAAAATTATATTAAGGATACTTTGATAAATTTTCAATAAATATAAATGTTCAATATATGGCATTGCTTCAAGTTTCAACTGACCTTGGATATTCCTCACATGGAACTTTAGGACTATATTATCGAGGAGTGGATCTTTGGAGACCATGTCTTGCTTGGTCAATTGAAGACCCTAACATACTCTTGAAATAAAATTATTTTTACTTTTTAAGACCAACCACAGGATTATAGGGGTCACTCCAAGAGAGGGCACAACAAGGTCCTCCAAAGAAGGGCACAACAAGGTCCAAGAATATGTGCACCTTGTTGGAGAGAGGTGGAGACAATAGATCATTTTTATTTACTAAGGAGGCCTTAATTCTATTGTTTTTTCTCACCACAAGCAGTAGGACATTTCATTCAACAGGACAAAGGCTTTATTACTTGGTGGAGTTGAGAGGCAATATTTATCTATGTTTCCCAAAAGATATTAAGATTAGACACATAATAGGAAACAAGAATGGCATGAGAATGATATTTCCCTCAGGACTGTTCCATAAACATTGTTATCTTCCCAAGGAGAAAAACTCTCCCTGGAAACAATTCAATTTAGATGTTTCCCATCTATCAATTTTCTTCAATGCTTTCTCAGGCGATTTTTAAGCAAACTCTGGCTCAATAATTAAGATGATTTCTCTAGTAGAGGGAAATCTAACTCCAAATATTTCACTTGGTTAACTGGTCTATTGTCTAGGAACCCAAATCTCATGGTGGGATTGGAATCAAGGATTCTAGCAATGGGTGCTAATCTCCTATGAAGGCTAGTGTCAGGGAAGTATGAATGGTGGAAAAAGGTTTTGAAATTGCACAAAAAATATTTCATACGGGAAAGAAAGTAGTCTCGAGATGATATTCTCTAAGTGAAAGGATGGCCATCCATTTGGAGACTTATGAAATCTGAAATTCTAATAATAATGGATCAGATTACCTGGATTTTAGGAAATGGTAAAATATCAATATTTGGAATAATAACATCATGGGTCACCAGCTGCTTAACTCTCACGGATCTCACTCCTTTAAATATATGATTGGACAGCAAGGAGAAAATTCCCTCTTTGACATTTCTTCATGGGACAGAGCTTTAGGATTATTGAGAGGGTGGGATTTTGGGGCTCCACCTTCACACTTGTTCCATTTGGTGGCCTCAATGGAACATAAATTGCATGGTTGTGCCCTTAAGAACCTAGAGGAATCAGACTGTAGCGGGTGGGGTTTAGCTGAGTATTCAGTTAAGCAGAGCTATGCCCAACAACTTTCTCGTTGTTCACTTCCCCACAAAGCCTCAATCTAGAGAAAAATATTGCATTCAGATGCCTTGCCAAAGATTAATATTTTCTATTGGACCCTATCTTATGACAACATATTAACCTCATAAAATATGAAAAGGAGACGAATCCAGGGTCCCTCCCAATGTGCTCTTTTCCTTTTTAGTTTGGAATCTTCTCATTGCCTGCTTTTGGATTTCCATTTCACTATGGCAGCTTGGGTAGTGTTGGTAAATGGCCTTGAGAGTTGGTTAAACTAGTCAAATTAATTTAAGCAACTATTTTGGACGTGTTGTAGTCATTACATAAGGTCCTTTCATTGCAAGCCTCTTTTGAAAGGGTCTAGTTTGCATTATCTAAATTCATATGTTGCAAATATGGATGGAAAAAAATCGTTCCATCTTCCAAATAGATGATGAGTGAAATGGAGATGGTGGAAATTAAAGCTAAAGAACTGTTATCTAAACATATTAATTCAAAAGGGATCAAATTCATTCTAGATCAAGATTTAGACAAGTAAGAACTTCAATTGTTGGATCAATTTAATTTTAAATATTCTTGTTCTTCTTCCCAACCCAGGGACCCAGGTAAGTATGTCCACAATCATGTTGGAGGCTTCATATAACTTCACAAGAATTTCATCAGTGGAGTCAAACTCAAAAATCCTTCATTTTTTGTTTTGATGGTGCCTTGAAACGAAACCCTGAACTGGCAGGAGTTGATGGGGTTCTCATTAGTCTAAGAGGGAAGATAGCATGTCCCTATGGTGTTGCAAATATCAGCATTGGGATGTAGGAAACTCGGTCCTCCTAAAGACAGAAGAGTTCCATGTTTTATGTAATAGTTCTCACAATTAATATACAAATGAATTATATCAAAGCTAATCATCTCAATATACTTGATGGCCTTCTTATGTGCAAAGGAAATCTAATCCTAGTTGAACCTTCAATTCATTTACTAGTAATACACAATATTATTACACCAAATTCTACAACATACCTTCTCTAGAATATGGTAGAAAAATGACATAATAATGATGCATATAACCCTTGATTACAACATTGATGTTTATATCGAGGCATTTCAGCTCAAAAAGCTCCTTTTCCACCCTCAACTAAACTCTTTTCACATGCAAATGTCGTTATTGGCAGCCCGAGAGAAGGGAATTTTGACCAAACCAGGTTACACAATGTTCCAAGTAATTTCCGTACAATCAATACCATCGAAATTTCATTAGAGATAACATATACAAAGCAACAAAATGATATCCATGGACCATACAAATAAGGCATTAATTATTATATTTTAAGCACATACTGAGAGTCCTTCACAAAATCTAAGTAAACATTTCTCTTTCTACAGTAAATATCTACTGGATAACCAGAACATTGAATAAGAGTCCAAGAGAAATGAAAAGTAATATGCATAACTAAAAAAACAAGGCCATAACCCTAAAATAGCAAACCTTTGGAAGGTTTTACACAACATTTTACAAAAATCACTAAATGTCCTTCCTTAGGACTTGATACACATTGAGAAACAGTCCAAATCAATCAATACCATTAAAATGTCACTAGATAGAACATATACAAGACAACAAAACGACAATCATGGACCATAACAAGTAGTTTTATGTATAAAATCGGGCAGAAACATAATCTGGTGAAAGGCATAGGCCTGAAGTAATATGGATGACAAAGGAAATTAACATCTTTAAAGCACGTTCTCAGATTCCTATGAAACTTCTAGGCAAGCCTCGCTGCACTCTACATCAATTATCTCCCAAATGACATGAACATGGAATAAGAGTCCCACAAGATTATGAAAAGTGATATGCATGACCAAACAAGAGTATACCATTAAAAATCAACCCTTCAAGCAATCCACAACACTCTACAAACATTGTTAAATGTCCTACCTTGGTAATTTATATGGATTCATTAACAACCCAAATCAATGGTTTGAAATGGATAAAATGACCAAACAAAGCAACAAGTCCTAAAAGGATAGGTCTTTAGAATCTTCTTGTATGAAAACAATGTGGCACTTCCACACTAAAACACAAATTTAGGAAAAGCCCAAAGAAACAACAAAAAATAGTGTGGGGTGATGAAATGAAAAAAATATTAACGGACTTGTAATTTCTCTACAAAATTTTCCAGATTTCGAATTTATGGAATTTTTCTACCTTCAGTGCTGAAGCAAAATGATAAAGCATATTTCACTAATTGCAGATGAGTAAATTATAACAGTATCCAACTTGCATAATTAGCTAGATCGTCTACACAATGAGAAGCATATGAAATTTCCAAATTGCCAATAGAAACTTATCCATATTAAAAATGAAAAATTCATACATCCCACCGACAAACTAAATGAAATAATGTTGTAAAGAGGAACAAATCATCATTGTGCATCAAGAATTCACCAAAGTAGAAACCTACAATATAACCTTGACCTATGACCAAACCCATGGAAAATCAAATTAAAGTTGACCCTGGATGGATTCAGAGATTCACTAAATCCATGGTTGAAGGAATCATGCTAGTGAATTCAACCTAAAAAAGTATCTCAAAGTTCATGCACACACTGGCATGTATCAAAATCACAATCCTTGCACTATTCAGAATTTAGGTTGCATTTTAATTTTTTGCACTACTTTAGCACGGGCCTTTCATATCAGTCACGCCCAGTTCAATTCACAATGGGCAGACTAAAGTGGACGAGCAGCTCATCTAATGGTTACACATGGAAACCCAAAAATCATTAAGGATCACCATCTTCTTCACTGTCTCTTCATCAACACCTGTACAATAATGTTCTATTGGATATGAACAGAAGGGACATGAAATACTTCACCTTCCCTTTGGCTGTGTTATTTATAACACAATTTCTAATAGTAAAAGGGTTATGTTGGATTCATACAGTTAGTAGGCTATGGGATAGCTAGTGTTGATGTAAAGCTTCATGTTGTTCATATAATGTTGTACAAGCTTATTCTTTAAATGAGAATTAATAGTTGAGCCACTACCCGATTTATCATGTCATTTCTTGAAATCATTTTATTTGTTTGTATTGCTTAAGTAATTGTTGCACCGTTTTTTAGGGACTATGTATATAAGATTTATTCATTGTAATTATTGTGGATGTGTAGCTTCTGGTAGCATGTAATTGGAATCAATTTGGCATGAGAGAATTGTTTTGCAAGAAGTCGCTAAATATTATACATATTTATGGAAAAGACTCATTCTCAAAGAACGAAGTAAATGGAGGAAGAAATGCAGTCCCATTGAAATACTCAAGAGTCAAAGCTAATGTTTCGCAATATGAATATGAAGATTGAGTCTATGGATTGAACGCTAACTAACGTCGCCTGTTTGCTGCAGAATTTAACATCACGTGTTGAAAATTTACGGGCTTCTATCCACTAGAAACCCTTTAGGAGTAATTTCAAACTCAAAATGAAGTAGTATTGGAGGAGGCTTGCTAATGAATCTGGGTTCCTCTCTCAAAGTGGGAATGAATGTGGAGATTTCATCTCACGATGATCAAATGAACTTCTTGCAATTGGAAAATTGGATGTGTTAGTTGGATTCCTTTTAAGAAGTACAATAATTCAAGTGTGAAGTTTTAAAGTTTCCTTTGCAAAGTTATTCATGCAATGTGCACAAAGAAGCTTTGATATGTGAGAATTTACGTGATAACATAGTGACCCTCAATTCTGCATAAACCATGACATGGAATAAATTCAACATCACACTACCAAGAAAAAATTAATCCTATTGATTATCATATGGCGCAACACCAATAGAGGCAATACAGGTCCAACCAAATAGTAAATTCCAACATCCAGAAGTCCAAGAACTATACAATTTAGAAATATGTGATGGACGAGAAAAAAAAACTAGCAACCAAGGTCATTGGTGAACTAGTTGCACCAATTGAGATGGAGTTTGAGATGATTGACATTTGCACTCTTGCATATGCCTGTCAAAAAGCTATGTTAGAAAAGGCTACAAAAAATTGGAGGAAGATTAATAATATTGTTGCCACTAATTCCAATTAAGGAAAGATGACCATTGCAAAAGACGGTATGACCATCAAGCCATTCAACAAAATTTTGTAGCAGAAGACAAACACCACATTAAGGAAGACAAATTTTCCCTTTTATCACTATCGATAAGTGCAATGGACATTCCAAAGATGGATGTTGGACACTACATTATAGAGAAGCCTCAAAAGTCGATTATGATAGAGTAAGAAGTGAAATAGATATTGATATCTAACAATGTGATGGATTGCATCTCTTTGATGGCAATTGTACATCCTAGTTACACAAAGAGTTGGAAACTATTCTCCATTAATATCCAACTCGGGAAGGATCTTGTGACTTTAGTGTTTGACACTGGAAACCAATGAGACATCATCACAAAAGCAATGATAAAGAAGCATAATTTATGTCTAATCATGCATACTTAACCCTATCACTTGGTTTTTATTAGCAAGAACAAGTACTTGTTGAATGTGCATGTAAAAGTGGATGAAGTTCCCCATATCGATAGATAATGTAGATGAAGTGGAGTTTAATGTTGTTTCATTCGATGTCTGCGATATGATATTCAAATTTTCATATCTCTGGGATTGAGATAGTGTATTGTCAATGCCTAAACAAAGCCTAGTAAAAAAAGGCCAAAAATACTCAGTGACCACACAAAAAATATCCAACTCCCTTGGTGTTAATTCAACCACTAAAGGCTAGAGGCTAATAAAAAGCTTCAATACAGTTTTCTTTAATAGCCTTGTGAGCATAGGATAGTGCCACTCTCAAGTGGTCAACCAAAAACAATAGCCCAAGGCCTTGTTGCATGCATATCCAGCACGTATGAGAAGTTAGAAGAACAAAATAAGTTGGACAAGTTATTGTAGCACTATTTCAAGTTGTTATGAGAACTACATAGGATGCCTCCAAGCCATGCAGTCCAACACATCAATGAGTTGCAACAAGTTTTTGTGCTACTGAATGAGTCACTGTGCAAGGATTTGTTGTTGGAAAACTAGGAGATCAAGAGGTAGATACGAGACTTAATAAATAATGGCCAAATATGAACCAACTCATTGCTTTGTGGATCTGTTATTTTTTGTTTCCAAAGAAGGATGACACATGGAGAATGTATTATTCTCTATTGAATAGAAACACCATCAAGAAATGGTATTCATTGTCATGCACCAAGAACCTAATCGATTACATTCATGAAGGTAATTATATTAGTAAGCTTAACCTAAAGTTTGGGTACAACTAAATCTATATCAAGCTCGAAGATATATGAAAGAAAACTTTTGAGCCACGACAAGGATTTTTTCAATGGTTGGTGAAGTTGTTCAATATAATTTGTGCCCCTATGACATTCACAGGGATATTGAACTAAGTGCTCACATTGTATCTTAACTATTTTGTGATTGTGTACTTGAATAACATACTAGTTTTTAGTAAAACTTGGGAGTACCATTTGAAACACTTGGATCAAATATTATCAGTATTATGAATAGAAAAGGAATTAATCAATACAAAGCAACATACATTCAATCATACAAAATTAGTGCATATTAGATTTTGCAAGAACCAAGTTTGATTCAACATTTCTCTAAAAAATATTTCAGCTATTTCCAACTGACCACTACTAAAGAAAATTCACAACCTACAAAGCTTCATGGAAATGGAAAATTAAGATATTTCTTGTGTAGTTTTCTGATGTGAGACACCCTCTTAATGCACTAAAATGACCAATTCAATTTTAGTTAGGGAAATTCACAACAAATATTGTTCAAAGAGATCAAGTGTCAATTTGTGACTACTACTATTCTTTCCTTACCTCACATTCAACAAGCCCTTGATATCAACATGGATTCTTGGTAAAATTCCATGGGTACGTCATTGATGCAACATGAAGACCAATTGCACACCACTCCAATACTTTTTAAGAATTACTAATTACACAATATATGACCAAGATATGTACACATTCGTTCAAACAACACATCATTGTAGACAATGTTTGAGTGGAAAATACATCGTCATTCATAGCAATCACAAGTCTCAAGAATCCTTTGAACATTGAGAAAGATCAAGAATGCACACCACATTAATTGGTCCAGTTATTTTCATTTCAATTAAGTGTTGAAAAGGAAGAATGAATAAACTAGCACATTACTTTCCATGACCACTAGCAATTGGATTGATAGTGTTGATAATAAATTCTTAAGAATTTGTTCCCTTCATAGAATTTCAAAGCCAACAAAACATAAATTGGGAAAGTAAACTCTACTTCCAATGCTAAGTAGACCATCAGAGTGAATTTCAATGGATTTCCTTTAGGTTTGTTGACAACTTGTAGGGGAAATGACTATCTAATGTTATTTTTGGATGGCTCAATAAAATGAAACATCCTCCCATCTATACTCCCATCTATAAAGGCACACAAAGCGTTTGAACCTTCAACCAAGATCCCAATCAAACCAAAAATAAGACACTGAATTGCAATAACATGTACTTGAACCCTGAACCTTGTCAACTCAAAAAAAAAGCTCTTCAGTCTTCTATGTTGGAAAAGCTCAAATTACTTATGACCACTTATAACTGAAAATAAACCTCCATTTAATTTTGTTTGTGCAAGAACGTCTGACCCAGATCATATTTTCAAAGAACCAAACTCAAAATAATGCATGGCAGCTTTTACAGCATTTTGTGAGAGCTCACATGTCTACGATGTAGACAAAATGACTATACCGGGCTCTGTATACTTTTGTAATATAATTTGGTTGCATGCATACTGATTGACATTGGGCCTATAACTTGGTTGCTCAGATATCCACAACAACTTCAGAATCGAACTTATTATTCTGTCTCATGAAAATTACAAGATGCATCACATGCCGAAAAAATGCATACACCTGTAAAATCTCTTTTTTAATCAGATTGACCCGCAACAGCATGTGGAAATTACTACATCAATTAGAAATAATTTCCACTGCAGGCTCCAGCATATGACCATCAAGAGCATGCATTTTTGTTAACAATAAGAGTAGAAATAGCTCATTCTTTGATCTGCTTGTTGGGGCTTTTTAAGGAATAAAACAAATGAGCGCAGAATAGAGTGAACATCTAATGGCTGTGGGGCGAGTCCCCATCATAGGATGCACATTCAAGGCAGGGAAGGTAGATAAATTTCCCTTTAATTGGATTGATTCTTCATAAAAAATTCATAACTCTTTATACAGCCTACCAAATCTGATATTTTGTAATGAAGAAAATTACACACAAAATCCTTCTCTGGTGGTCCAGGTTTGAGTATTACATACCTAAGTAACTTCAGCAGAGGTAACCCATTTGAAAACCACAACTCCAATCAACACCAGCCCTGCTCTGTATTGCTAGTATTTCCAATGCCTATATTTCCAATCCACCAGCCCTGCTCTGTATTGTATTTCCATTATTTCCAATCCATTATTAAGAAGGACCCTCCTAAATCTCCTACCAAACAACCAAAGATCGAAACACTGGTGGGTGTTGATTATTTGCGCAGTTGTGATAGTAATACTTTGAACACACCAAATCGGATATACCCATGTATGGCCAAACCAAAATTCTGAACACACCAAATCGAATATTCCTGCATATGGCCAAACCAAAATTCTAAAGTTAGTACAACCGCAAGCAAATGTCATATATCCAAATCTCTTTACATTACCAATGCATGAAACTATTATATATTATAAACTAATTATATATTAAAACTATCATATATTATAAACTATTATATATAATGTAATAAACCAATGGTACAATGGTATGAGAAGAAGGATTAGTATAAAAGTATAAACTATATATAGTGTAATAATCAATAGTATAATGGTATTAGAAGAAGTATTAGTACAAAATTATTATATTTTATAAATTATTATATAGTTTGAGGTGGTCTAATGGTTAAGAGTGTATGTTTCGTTTTAAGAGGTCATATGTTTAAAACCAGAGGGGGTAAATTATGTATGTCTTCGTAGACTTAGTAGTCAAATCGTTGCCCGAAGGTGGGTCCCTTGTTCCACAAACAAGGGGCCTCATACACCAATTTGGAGTCAATATTTATATCAATTGACCATGTATAAATCAACATACTTTGAATTCAAATTAATGAAATCATTCTCTATGAATATAGTGCAATAATCAACCATGGTATGTAACAATGCCACCAAAAACCCATAACAAATAGTGTGTCCACAATTAAAATTACTAACATAAATGACTAATTCATATACTTGTTGTACTTGTTATTTGGTCATATTTTTGTTCTTGGACTATAATAGTCATTTACGTTAATCATTATTAATTTTGTCATTTATTATCTAGTCATATATTTCTATCCTAGAATAAATTAGTCATTTAGGTTAGTCATTTTTAGTTTAGTCACTTATTATCTAGTCATATATTTTATTCCTAGACTAAATTAGTCATTTAAGTTAGTCATTTTAGTTTATTCACTTATTATCTAGTCGTATATTTTATTCCTAGACTAAATTAGTCGTTTAAGTTAGTCATTTTTAGTTCGATCACTTAAAATTGCTCAAATTTAGTAGTAATTCACTTGAAATAATTGCGGTGACTAACTTTTTTAGTCACCTAGTCACTAATTTCATCATTTTCTACTAGTGAAAGTACTAATAGGGTCTGAGGGATAGTGACTTGTAGTATAGGAGATACATATTAAAACTATATAAATAAGATTCTCATTTCGAAATATAGAGAGCAAACATAGCACATTAATAATTTCAAATAGGGAGTTCTATTAGCAGTCCAAATTATGAACAGGTCACAAAGAGAATTTAACATAAAAATATAGACCTGGGATAATTAAACCTCAGTAGTTTCCAACTTAGGGTTCAAAAGAAGTTATTGTGAGAGTATAATCACAAAATATTATTTACATTGCACATATGTCTCGTAAACCCTAACTTTAGGTTGGTAAAAAAACTCATATTTAGAGATGATTGAAGAGCCTACATCAAACCCTAGGAAGGTAAAAATTGCCACACTTTTATCCAATGGAGGAAATTCATTATTGTATGAAAACTGGGTAAAACGTGGAATTGAAAATCACTAATCAGAGGTCAAAATTTCCACACTTTTATCCAGTAGAGGAAGTTCATTATTGTACAAAAACTAGAGTGGAACGTGGAAGTGAAAATCACCAATCAGAATTTTTTTCCCAATCCTTATCTATAGGATCTTGCAATGAAAATTAAATCAAATCGGAAGAGTATTCGGAACAAGAAAATAAGAGTAATTAACTAAAGGGTATATAGAGGAATGAATTACCTAGTAACCTATTCCTCTTAGATGGATAAATGAATTCCTCAAACCTGCAAGGAGTTTCCAAGAGAAAGGTTATCCTTGGATCCACTTCTTTAAAAAAAATATATGTGAAAACAAAATGACTTGTATTTACCAGCAGGTACACCTTGGTTCAGCGCGCCTCATTCCAGATATTGAACTTCTCTCCTAAACCTCAGGTGTGGGAACAATTGTAGTTTTGGTTCGGGTCAAGGGTTTTCATTTGTAGAATAAAACATCAGGTCCAACTTAGATCCGCACTATGACTCATACAAGAATAAATGTAGGACTTTTTTCGTACAAAACATAAGAATAAGGTTGACTTAGATTACCAGTTAGGATTGAATACATTGTAATAGAGTGGTTATGGTTGCAGCATAGGTAAAACCTCCTACAATTGCAGAGCGAGCCATGCCCAATAGGATGGTAAAAATGAGTGAATGCGATGCTAAGCGGGGAGGTAGTTACTCTGTAGCCAGCACACCTCATCTCTACTTTCAAATGGGACCCTATAATGTCACTGTTATTGGTCTATCGCATCCACCGAGGTGTAGTCATATCACCAAGTGGCAGTATGATAAAGAACTTCATGAGGGTTCGATAAGGCCCAACATACCAAATATTACCAAATATAAAGTTCATTATCTCAACCATATAATATTACTAATGTCAGGTCATCAATTTAACCAAACACCTTGGGTAGAGGAAAATACTTCCATGTCAAAAAATTGTCTATGAAATGCCATGAATAGATTCTCTAAATATATATATATATATATATATATATATATATATATATATATATATATATAATTTTCACTCCAAGCTCACATACAATAGATATTAATTAGAAATTACCACATGTTGGAAACAAAGTATAGCTAGCATAGGTGAAATTTTTACAGATAACAAAATTTGGTTGTTGTGGAAATAAATTAAATTCTCTTTTTAAGGGTGCGTTACAAAATCTCAATGAGGTTTGATCCCTCTAAACACTTCGTAGATCCAGAGTCAAAATGGATATAAGTTGTTTAGATGTGTAACTCCATGTTTAATAGAGACATAATCACATATCACATCACCAAATATAAGGTGCATCACCAAAGCTAAGGCAGTGTCACATTCACATGACATGGGATCGATTCCAAGATCTAAAACTATAAACTGTAGGTGGGTAAACAGACCCTTTTTTGCACACACAATGTAATGGGATTGATTCCAAGATCTACCTCCATAAACTCTAGGTGTGTACATACGCCCTTTTCTACGCACACAATGTAAATATGGATGAATAGTGGACCTCCTCACACACAATGCTTCATTTACACAAACATTTATCATTATATATATACATACATACATACATATATATATCTATATATATATATATATATATATATATGAATTTTTCCATCAAAAAATTAAATTAATTAATTAAAGTTAACCAAATATATATATTTTTTGTCACATTATTTTTAGATTTTGAAGCCTACTATGGTAGAGATGTCGTAATGTCATGTATTTTTTAACATTTTGACTTAGTCAAATTACATAAAAATAAAATAAAAAAATTAAAATTAAAATTAAAGAAAATAAAATTATAAATGAAAATAAGATTAAAGTAAAATAGTCAATTTACAATATAATACTTTTGGACTCTATATTTTGAATATAAATCTATGTGAAAATATTTTTACTCTCTCAACATAAATTTATATTAATAAAAAAAATATTATGTGAATAAAAATATTTCGGTAATAATCACATACGAAAAAATTTCTTCGACGCATTTCGAGCCAACTATTGTGGTTCATCTTCAGGACAAGATGAGAGCATGGGTCAAGGCCTGTGGTTTAAATAGATGCAAAGAGGATCAAACTAGTCGTTATAGTATAATGGCTAGTTTGACTAAATTAGGAGGAAAATTAGTTATTTACTTATCTAACCAGAAATTAAAATTATTTATATTTATTAATAAAGTAAAAATAATGGTTATAAATAAATTATTTAATTTAAGTTGATCTTTTTTATTTATAATATATATACTGATTTATATTAATCTTTAAAATAAAAAATCCCCCAGAGGAATTAATAAGGGGACAAATAGGGAAGGGCTAAAAAAAAAATCCAAAAGGATAAAGGTGCTCGAGGAACAAGGAGAATAAAGAATCAAATAACCTCGAAGAAAAAAAATAAAACAAATCCCCAGAGGCAATAATAAGGGGACAATAAGGAAGGGCTAAAAAAAAAAAGAGGATAGGGAAGGGATCCAACACCTAATAATGCTCCAACCATCGTCTCTATTCATATTCACTGACCTTTTTTCAATTTCTAAGGCCTCCCTTAATTTACGATGATGAAAATGATAAATCCTAGCAGTGAATTTAGCTTCTTCAATGTAGATGTGATGGCCAGTCTTCTCGGCATGTTCTGCCAATGCAGAGGAGCGAGATCTACCATGTTAAAGGTCAGCCACATGTTCGCAAATTATTTGATTAATGGATTGACCAGTTTCACCAATGTAAGGGATTCCACAAGAGCATGGAATGATGTAAACTCCTTTACCATCTTTAGGTTTAATTGGGTCCTTCACATATCTTAAAGAGCTTCGAATAGTGATAAGGGGCGAGAAATTTGAGGAAAAATTATGCTTCTTAAGGACCCTATCAATCTTATCCATGGTTCCTTGAATGAACGAGAGATGCACTCCAGAAATCAAATCTTTGGAATCTTTTTTGTTTCTAGGTCCTTTTTCATCTTTATGAAAAGCTCTAAGGCACTGGTAATTGTCATAATTGTTCTTATTGAAGATGCTTAGGAAGTGGGATTTCTCTTCATCAAGGTGGAATCTATCCGAAATTCTAAACGCTCTGGTAGCTAAGGTGTTAAGAACACCTTGCTTTTGAGCAAGGAAATGATGCAAACTTGCATGGATATATTTCTCAGTGTGTGTTTTATTTCGATAGACTTGATGAGAGAAAGAACCGTCATCCTTTCTTGTGGTAAGAATGTCAAGAAAAGGTAAGCTACCATCTACTTTGAATTCCATGGTAAACTTAATGGAGTCAGGTTGGCTGTTAAGATGATGGAGGAAAAGGACCAACTTCTCTTTACCATGAGATGAGATGACGCAGGTGTCATCTACAAATATCTTCCAAATCTTAGGTTGGAACAGAGTAGAGGGGAGGCCCTGGATTCAAAATCCTCCATGAAGAGATTAGCCACAACGAGGGATAAGGGAGAACACATCTCCATGCCACATTTTTTCTCAAATATTACACCTTCGAAGCTAAATAAAGTGAGGTGAGACAATTCTTAACAAGATGAGTAGTATCAGGATCAGTGAAGTGGTTGATGACATCAATAGCGCCATTATGGGAATCTTGGTGTATAATGAAACCACATCGAAACTAACCAGCCTATCATTCGGATCCATGATAATTCCCTTCAATTCATTAATAATCGAGGTTGAATCTTTAACAAAGAAATTGATCCGACCAACAAGAGGTCTAAGCTTATTGGCTAAAAATTTAGCGAGAAGATATGTCGAGCCTCCAATGGTGTTTACTATGGGGTGAAGAGGGGCTCCTTCCTTATGGATCTTAGGAAGACCATAGATCCTCAGAGCGAGTGGGTTACTTTTGATGAGTTTTTTACTAAGGGAGCTGATAGAGCTACTAGACTTAATGGCTAAAGAAACAACTTTAGATACCTTCTTAAGGGCATTCTTATCAAGTTTCTTATAGCTCCCACTATTGTAAAGGTGATCTAACATCTTGCTACGATAATATTCTTTGTTTAAGATGATTGTAGCACCTCCTTTGTTAGCCTTAAGAACAACGATATCATGGTTGTTGTTTAAGGACTTAGAAGCTTCAAATTCCGACTTGGAAAGGTTGCTCCTCTGAGGCTTAGCTTTTCTCAAGATAACAGCACACTCTTGTCTAATAACGTCTTTGGTCGAATCAGGTAAATCTCTAATCTCGTATTCAATGTCACAAATAATATATTGCATCGGAATTTTCCTGGGAGCTAGGAAAAAATTTAAACCCTTCTCCAAAAGACCATAGACATGACGATCAAAAGAAAAATTAAAAAGATTAACAACTCTATTGCTACGAGCGAACAAAGTTGTTCCAACATTATTACTATTATTATTATTAGAATTATTCTTAAATTCAAATTTATTATTATTGTTGTTGGGAAAATATACACTATTGATGCCAATATTCTCAAATTTATTATTATTAATATTAAAGATTTATTTATTAATACTAATATTATTATTCTTATCATTATCAATATTAGATTTTTTATTTAAATTATTAAAGTTGTGTTTATTAACATTATTAATAGTAACAAAGTTATTCCTAACTTTTAATTTTTTGTTAAAACTATTCTTATCAGAATTTGATTCAAAATGGTTAGTTAAAAAATATGATTCAGAAGAGGAAGAATGACGGTAGGAAGAAGAGGGGCATCCAATTTCAAATCTGCCAACAATGGAAGGGAAAGAACTGCAAGGAGCATCAATTATTCTTGATAGGTTAGCCATAGGAGAGACTGATGTTGTTTCAAGAGCTGATTTCGAGTGATGATTGGAGAAAGGAATACAGGAAGAGGGAGGGCATCCATCTCTTGATAGGTCAGTGACAGAAAAGTTTGCTCCAGTGGCTGGCGTAGCAAGAGAGTTGGTGCTTGGTTTATAGTCCTGATCATTGTACATCTAAGTCGTAGGGATATGATAGGTTTGGGATCAGTTTCAAGGAAGGTCAGGGACAGGATTTGACTGGGGGGCAGAGGGTGAATTGAGAACGAGAGTGCAGGGAGGATGAGAATGGGGAAACGATAAATAAAAATGGGACTTTACACCTGATGGAGATTGACATGGCAGTTCCATTAAGGGAGAAAAGGGAGAAATAGAGGGAAATCGGTTAACAATGGACTCACTAGAAGCACTAATAGGGTTTGACACTGAATCTTGGGGGACAGCGCTAGGCGAACCGATAGACTCATGCTCGGTTAATCCTGGAGAAGTTGCCTGCAAAGAAAAAATGATATCTAAATTTAAGCTTCAGTGATCCATCTTATATTTAGTAAATTATTTCCATAAAAATCACATTCAGAATGTTTGGTCAACCCATTTCCAACCACCTGATGTGGTTATCATCAAAACTAAGATGAAAATTCTCATCTCAACATGAAAATAAATAATGTAGCAAGAAAAAGTTGTTCATAAAGATTAAAATTTTTCAATTAAAAAAGGTTTCCAGCTCATACTCTGGGATACTATGAAACATTTGTTATATTTAATGATTAGTAACAACACACAATTTATCTCAAAAAAAAATGAGTTTCAATTTCTGTAAAATTGTATTATGGAATATTTTGGAATGCCATAAAACTCTTGAATTTTTTAACAATCGACCAATATTGTTCAGTTAGGCACCTCTAAACTCATCTAAGAATAACATAAGTTTGTAATACATGAGCTCTATAAAATATATTGCCAATGTTCATTCAAGGATAATAGTGACTGTGATATTTCTTACTACACTATTCAACCCACAATATTCAGCCTAGAATATGGTTTATATGGTTATCACTGTTACTTAACTTCAAATATAAAAAGTAAAGACATCGTTAATCCCCTGTACATTGTGCAGATAAGAGTCTTGTGTTCTCTCAATGGCATTCCACATCCCAATGGTTTCAGCTTGCTTTCCTGCTGCACTTCTTGATCACAAGCGTCGCTCCCGTAGCTCCTATACTTACCAAAGCAAACAAATATTTCTTTGGGATATGCTAAAACCAACTAATCATTCATTTACGTACATAAAATACAGGAGAGATTACCACCTAACATTGAAGATAAAAATTAAATAGTAATGCTAGTGTTGTTATAACATAAACCGAAGTTGATGATATTGTTTCCCCCATTGCTATGGCCACCAGCAAGTTAAACACAATGCTTATGAAGGATGGAATTTGTGTTTATTGCCACACAACTCAGCTTCAATTCCATATTCGTGTTGTTGTTACTATGACAGAAATTCACACCTTTCCTTGTCAATTTTATAGCTCTGCTCACTGCCAGTGTTGTTTCCCCGTAAAATTTGTAACTTTGCTCATTGCGAGTGCCGTTTTGTTGGTATTCCATATGAGAAACGACAGATTGAAGGAGAAACACAGAGGAAGTACGTGGTGGGGTTTTTCAATGAAACTATGTGAATCCCTCGAATTCATATGAATGGATTTGAAGAAATAAAATTAGCGCTCTAATTTGGACGGTTATTTTCAAATTTGAATTCGAATTCAAATAGGCTCATGATTTGAATTAAATAAATGTCTCTAGAGTACTGGATGGATTACAGATAGATATGTTGTTAATGGCTCATGTGCATCATACCATATCTTTTTGGTGTGCATCATACCATCCTGCTCGTGGGGATGTATGACATGTCCATCATACTATGGTGTCGTGCGTTTTGGAAGTTATGGAAGCTTGTCAGATATACCTCTTAAGGTGCATTAAATAGCGTATAGCATAGGAAATATTGCTTGCTTTAAGGAAACCTAATGTAAAGGGAAAAATGATTTCCTTATTATAATAAAAGATTCTATAAAGAATTGTTTTTTTTTTCTTTAATTGGAATGCAGGAAGACTTTAAAGAAACATTTTGAAAAGAATAATACATAACAACAAAGTAATTATTAAAATGTGTTCTTTCTCTTTGGGGCTGGTTGCACTTAACCTTGGTCTTATTATATGATAAGAGAAGGCTTAAAAAAAAAATTGAAATAAAGAAAGAATCTAAAAAATATATATTTATAATTGAAAACATTATATTGTTCATCAAGTTGATGAAACTGAAAACATTATATCATTCATCAAGTTAATGACACACTTTTACTTTACGGCGGTGTTGTGTACATATCGTATTGCCAAGACAACAAAGAACCACATGCAATACCATGCATGCAAAATCTAGCAAGCAAGTCATACATGCAAATCAATACCTACAAAGAATCTTTTTGTAGGTGTTTGATTCTTGTTATTCATTGCTTGCTTCCTCCTTCTTCCTGCTTTCTTGCCCTTCTTACTCCAATGCCAAAGTGCTCCAAAAAATTAAGTGTCCAAGGGTGAGAGAGAGAGAGAGAGAATAATGAGAGAGCTCCAAAAATGCACTGACAAAAGCTACCAACTGATCCTCAGAAGCCTTTTTATAGAAGAGGTCTATATTTTCTTCATTTTCCATTATTTTCCTTCAATTTCCTCCTCACATGCAGCATGTGACCTTTCATCTCCCTTTTCTCCTATTTTCCATTATTTTCATAAATAAATGTGCCATACTTTTTGCCTCTATAATGTCTTTGACTTTGCCTTTTTCAATTTCCTTTAGCCATAATAACTGAAATAAACACCAACTAGAATTTTTTTCCCAACATTCAACTTAGAATAAGTGTCCCATAAACCGTGGTTATTATTTTTAATTTTTATTACATGGAATTTTCACCAGAGTTGTTATATAACCCTCCCCCTTGGGGGAACATTATCCTTAGTGTTAAATGACACATAAAAACCATTAAACCGCTGAATAACACAACTCATTGCAGTATTTACAATGAATAACCTCCTCAAAAGAAAAAATCATCATGACAACCATATTTTGTACTGAAGCTTTATAACACAAATCATTATGGTATTTACAATAGTATACACATATACACATTTTCTTAACCAGCAAATAAAAGGATATGATGCATGTATCAACGACAAGGGAATCCATAGGCTCACAACTCCACCCTCAAAGTAGTACCATGATTCACTTCCTTCCCAGGAAGTAAAGAATCCGCTGTCATATTCAAAGTTTGCATCCAATGTACAATGCTACAATCGTGCGCTACTGTACACTCAGTGAACAGTTACCGGCCCATTGTTCCAGGGCACACTCCCAATGTGCATTTGATTCCATCCAAAAATTCTAATGACCAAAACAAATCCATCACCGACCTTCCTTTCTTTTCTATACAGTCCCTCGGGCAATCAGATAATTCCTTTCTGTGCAGTCATTCACCTTGGAAGTTCCCTGGCATCCCCTATCCTAGGTGATCCATACCTTGGCAAGGCTTCCTTGCATCGGAATATGCAAAAACCAAGGCATATATCTGCCTCAAAAACAAGGCATATCCCTGCCTCAAACCATCATATTGGTCATAGCATGCTCATGGAAATCAATGGACACTATTGGGTACCAGTGTCCCATAATGGCCCTGCTTTTGAAGTGCTTTACCAGCATATTGTTACATGTTTCAATTACTTTTGTTGTTTATGATAATGCTTGCAATTAGTTTCAACCACCCAACTGGGCATTTATGTGCTTCATGTACCAAGCACATAATTTCCATTGGATTCAAAAATAATTTGAAATAACTTCAAATCATACCTCATTGGTGGCTTTTCAATAAGGTACACTTGAAATATTTTTCACTTCCTATCACACAAGTCAAAATAACTGTTTGACCAAATCATCATGTATAAACATATCACATCAGGTTAGCTCAAAAGACAACCTTTGTAAATCAAAATCATAAATCACATGCACCCATCATAAAAAAAAATCATAAATCACATGTAATCATCGTAGACCATAATAAAAAATCACATGCATAATAAAATTAAAGTCAAATAGTGATACTTATCCTTCATCGTTCCTTACTTATGCCTTTGTTTTGTACCCATATTGGATTATTTTCCACCCCTAGAAAACACCGAGTGTCTTTGCTTCTCTTCAGTCACGTACACATACACATAGTGTACATCACAACACGTACACCCACATATTACATACAGCACCATACAATACATGCACCCACATTGGCATACGACACATACACCCATACCTAGTGTACAATACAACACAATACATGTGCCTACACTGGCATACAACACATACAACTACACCAGATGTACAATACAACACAATAACTATACATATACAGAGTACAACATAATGAATACACATCATGATACCACAACTACACCATGCACATACATAGTACCGCATGCCCGCAACATAGCCTGCATGACATGCACATAATACACATGTATATCGGTACCATATGCACAACATGTACACAGTACCACATGTACACAACACTACCTGCACAACATGTGCACAACATCACATGTACACGGTACAACATGTACACAATGCCAAATGTACATCGGGCCACCTGTACAATGTGTACACAATACCACATGTACACAGCACCACATGCACAACATGTACACGACACCACCTGCACACAACACCACATGTACAACATGTACACAACACCACATGTACAATCATGCACACAACACCATATGTACATAGCACCATATGTACATAGCATGACATATACAACATGCACATAGCACCATATGTACACAACACCTCATATCCAACATGTGCACAATACAATATGTACACAACACCACATATGTACACACACTGGAGGATCATAGTTTTTATGATATGTTAGTTCTTTTTTGTCTTTATTAGAGGAGATGCATGGTTTAACAAGTGGGACTTATTATAGTGTTTATGAACAATTGAATCATGAATAATGCAATACATGTTTGGTGGGAAATTTTGGAGATGTGTTAATAATTTTTTACATATTTAAAAATTCAATTGGATTCCATGTTTTTCTTCAATGATAAGTTTGATATGTTGCTCATAATTATGGAAATAAATTTATTCCAATAAAATAATTTAATAGCTATTGGATTTAACTCTATAGGTGATAATAATGTAATCCATAGGTGATAATAATGTGATTGCAGTCATTCATTATTAGTTACTCAATCTTTATAGAATAATCTGAGAGCTTTTCATAAATGGATAGATTTAACTTTATAGGTGATAATAATGTAGATTTAGTCTTTCACTTTGTAGAAGAAAATGTTTTTTCTTGTTTATTTTTTAAAAATTAAAGTTATTATTTTATCTTTTTCTTTTTTAAATTTTGAAGGATTTTATAATTAAAAGTAGATTTTTTTTTTTTGGTTTTTAAAGATTTTTATAAAAACACATTTTTAATTTTATTATAATGAAAGTTGTTTTTTCTTTCTTTTTCTAAGAAGAATATGTATATAATTTCAATTAGAGTCTTAAATAGCAAGGCTTGAAGTTATTGTAAAAATATATTTATTATGAGTTTAATATAACAAATAGAGGAATTAAATTTAAGCAGAGAGGAAGACAATATTTCTCCTCACAACACAAATTACATTCAATTTATTGTTGAGAAATTATTTTAATTGATGTCAAGCCTAGTCATTGATGTTCATTGAATACAAATTTAGGGCAAGTTTGTTCAGAGTTTGTAGCCTATATTTGAAGGCATTTTGACAACATAAAAATTGTTCAAAAGTACATACAAGTTCTTTAGTTCGATATTCCTTTCAGAGACCTTTCCAATGGTATATGGCACTTAAAAAATCTCTCAAGGATCAAGGAGAAAGGTCCTTTTGATGTTATGGTATGACTAAGCATTCTTTAATTTGAAGTCATCTGGGCATATTCAGGTTGTAGAAAAATATAGAAACTCTATATTAATGGATTCAATCCGATCATGTAATGTACTAAAATAAGATACTGAATCCTTCTACTATATTTGCGGAGTATAAAACACGATCACTCAATCACATGCAAGTAAGAGAAAATAAATTATCAATCACACAACACAAGATGTATTTGGGGAAAGAACCTGCTCAAAACCCCTCTATCATATATTGTACATAGTCAAATAATCATGAAACAATACAATGCTTTCTCACACCGATAAAATCATGCACTCTACCAATCGTCTCACCCTGATCCTGCTCAAAACTGACTAGCAATTCTTAGGAAAAGTTGACTAACACTTAGCCAATTCTCAACCCTTGTTTAGCCCATCCTTGATCACGCAATACCTAGGAAATTAATCCCTATTAAATAGGATAATAAACCTTCCTTGACTACATAATCCATCATGAGCCTTCCTCTGATTTTATAATTGCACTTGGGAAATTCGCTAATAATACAACTAGTAGTTAACTTCCCTTTAAGCTCTATCTCAACTGGGTCTTCATCAAAATTTACATGCATATAGCTATTAATAAAGAATCATCAATTATCTGATAGATCACTACTTGTGAATTAAATCTAATTTAATTCACTTTACCTCTCACTAGCTCATCACTCAGTTAGAACCAGTTAAACTGATTTTAACTCAATTAATTTGAGTTAACTGATTACACATGCACCACATTAGTGCATTAACTGCAACTGGACCCTGAAAATAATAGAATCACTCTACATGCCTCACCTTTGACCTTCTACTCGAAATTCTTGAGCTAAATAAGTCTATCTCACTTAGTTAACTGATACAAGTTGTTATGAGATGAATTACAATTTTCTTTCAATTTAATTAAGAGATAAATCAAAACCTCATATGGTAGCCATTTCTGGGTTCCATTTTATGGATTTAATTTCTAGACGCTAATTTCATTGTTTCTTGTTGCAAATTTCGACACTCCCTCTCAACAAGAAAGGAATCAATCTATCTCGATCTAGTACCTTTGGAATGTTCTTGCATGCAACACTTCTCTAGTGTTATTTTCACATGCAACTCTCCTAAAACTGAATAGCCTCCAAAAAACTTAATCATTATATTGCATCTGTCATCAGAGTCTTCTGACTGCTACTAGCTACTGCACATGTCTACTGGACTCTCTATGTTGCTGCTAACATCTGTATCCATGCACTCTGCACTACTGCCAACTCTGATATGCGCTCCAATATCTGACATTTGTCACTCTGATTTATGTCCTCCTAACATATGACTGCATGAATTTAACTGATCCTTCCTACTACTGTTGTATTGTGGGCTCCTCGTAGCCAGGTTTGATCCATGAGATGCACCACATTAATGGACCCTGCCTAAATTTCTTCTTGGGATTAATTCTACACATCGCCCCACCTCACACCTGGAGGTATAACTGCATGTACTCCCTTTGCCCATCTGGCTTGAAATTTCCCCCTCCTGGAGGTCTCTGATTGAGTGGACTCTTACACTTGGTCTCCTCTCTTCTTCTCCAATTGTGGTTGTTCCATAACCTTCTGAGATTGCATGTTGAGAGGTAATTTCTCCCTCTCAACCACCAAGTCATTAGTCATTGCTTTTGTTCTCAAAGCTTTGCATGCATCCTCAACCTCAAGAGAATACAGGCTCTTGACTCTTGAACCGATTGGCTTCAACTGTCCCATGGCCATGTGTTTAAGGAACACCTTTCCTTTTCTAAACATCACTTCATAACCACGGTATTCCAATACCGCTACGGAGACAAGATTCTTCATTAGTCCTGGAACATACAAAACATATGCTAGTCTGAGAGGGGATCCAAACTCCCTTTGAAAGGTAATTGTACCTATGTCGGTCGCTTTATACCTCCCATCATCTCCAAACTCTATGTTCTACTGGAGGTCCTTCTCCTCCAATTCACTGAAGAGATCTCTATTCCTCGTCATATGGAACAAGGCACTGCTATCTAGATACCACATGCATCTCATTACAGTGTTGGCCATGCATGCAATGAGAGTAAAATCAAGCTCGAACTTTGAAGATAACACTTCACCCACTGCAATTGTAGGATCATTCTTTCTTGCCTTCTTCTGTGCAAAATTTGAGGCATAGTACCCATGCTCGTGAAAGTGAAAACATTTGATCTTGGACAAGTCTCTTTTTCCTTGTTTACCTTGGTATTTATTTCCCTTGGCCTTATTTTGTTTCCCCACTAATGCACAATATTCTTCTTTGTTGCTGCTAGAGGTCCCGTCTCTGGTGCTCCACCTTATCTCTTTTATTATCAAGTTGGACCAAAAACGCTCCCAGTCTGGTAACTTCTCCCTCCCATTCACAGAGTCCTAGTAACTATGCTAGCTCTTGGGAAGGCCTAGAAGTGCTAGGCTCACTAAGTCATCATAGGGTATAGTCACACCAACACTTCCAAGCTCATCTCGACATTGATTGAACTTCGCCAAGTATGTTGGTATTGTCTCGCCCTCATCCTTATTGATATTTCTGAGCTTGTCCTTCAGCGTCAACTTATTTTGGCCGTTGTTGTTCTGAAACAAATTTATTAAGGAATTCCACATAGCATATAGAGTCGCCTTCCCATGGAGACTCGAGACAATATGATCTCGAACTCCCTCTAATAATATCCTCCTCACCTTTGCGGCATTCTTCCTCCATGCTTCATGTTGTGCAGCATCTACCTGATTAGGTTCAGGAATATCAGTGTCAATGAACTCCTTCAACCCATTATCCTCCAATACTGCCTCCATCCTATCCTTCCATGAAATATAGTTCTAATTTCCCTCTAGTGCATATTCTAGTCTCAAGCCATTGAAAGACATCTTGATCAACTGTTAGCTCCAAAGAATGGATCTACAAATTTGAATAGTTTTCAACACAAACTCAATTTCTTCTCCACTATCGTAATTCCTAGCACTCTAATACCATGTAAAAATATCGCTCTAACATCGCTCTGATACCATGTAGAAATTATATAGAAGCTCTATATCAATGGATTCAATCTGATCATGTAATGTACTAAAACAAGATACTGAATCCTTCTACTATATTTGTGGAATATAAAACATGATCGCTTAATCACATGCAAGTAAGAGAAAGGAAATTATCAATCACAAACATAATATGTATTTGGGGAAAGCACCTGATCAAAATCTTGCACTTTTTTGATCGTCTCACCCTGATCCTGCTCAAAACTGACTAGCAATTCTCAGGCAAAATTGACCAACACTTAGCCAATTCTCAGCCCCTACTTAGCCCAGCCTTTCTCATGCAACCCCTAGGAAATTAATCCCTATTAAATAGGATAATCAACATTCCTTGACTATGCAATCCATCATGAACCTTCCTCTAATTTTATAATTGCGCTCGGGAAATTCGCTAATAATACAACTAATAGTTAATTTCCCTTTAACCTCTATCTTAACTGGGTCGTCATTAGAATTGACATGCATGCAGCTATTAATAGTGAATCATCAGTTATCTAATAGATCACTACTTGTGAATTAAATCTAATTTAATTCACTTGACCTCTCATTATCTCATCACTCAGTTAGAACCAGTTAAACTAATTTTAACTCAATTAATTTGAGTCAACTGATTACACATGCACCACACTAGTGCATTAACTGCAACTGGACCCTGAAAACAATAGGATCACTCTGCAGCCTCACCTTTGACCCTCAACTCTAAATTCTTGAGCTAACTAAGTCTATCTCACTTAGTTAACTGATAAAAGTTTTTATGAGATGAAATTACAATTTTCTTTCAATTTAATTAAGGGATAATTAAATCAAAAGCCTCATATGGTAGCCATTTCTGGGTGCCATTTTCTGGATTTAATTTTTGGATGCCAATTTCACCTTTTCTTTTTGCAAATTTCAACACGGATCAACAAGAATATATAGGGCATGTGGATATAGTGGACATATCTAGTAACCTCGATTAGAAAGTTGTTAAATGGACATCCAAATTTCCAGACTCATCCATAATTTTGAGAAAATTCGAGCACATTCAAACTATTGATAAAATATAGGTTCATATATACTATTGATAAAATTTGGATTCATCTCAAATGTTGAGGATATTCAATCCCATCCAAACTATTGAGAAAATTTGGTTACATCTAGACTATTGAGAAAATTCAGGAAAATCCAAATTGTTGAGAAAATTCGGGCACATTCGGTATGTTGAGGAAATACAGGACATCCAGAATTTTAAATAAAACTTGGATAGGTGGAGACATTCGGACATATTCAAGAAGGTTGATAGAATATTTTTCAAGGTTACAGTGTATGTGGTTCTGTGAGGAGGAAGAGATATTTGGGTAAACGGGGGCTGCAAAGGGAAACCACTTTAAGAATAAACCTGAATTTGGATATGAGCTTAACGTTGATGATGATAGTTCCACTATTTTCATGGTTTCACAGTAACACACTACATCTGGGCATCTGCTCCTTTTGAGAGAATGACAAAGGTAAACACAGAAGAAAAATGAAAAAAATGGATACAGTACTTTCATCAGTACCAGTACAGGTGGCAGCATTGATAGATGGCAGAATTTTATTGGATGGCAATGATGAGTTGGTCTATGAGGTGGAATATAGGGGGAAGTAACATCAGCATGATGACATTGCAAGTGACACATGGTAGACAATTTTGGAATTTTCGATTAGTCAAGTGGGTTGAATCTGAGTGACACGTGGCACCAATCAAAGGATGTCATGTGGCATGATGATTTCATCATGACATAAGCATGAAATTAGTTGATTATGTGGTGAAGCATTAGGATTCATACCAAGAAGTTGGTTTGTAAACCATTTGTTTTGTTAATGAGTTTTCTAAAAAATTGTGGTGACGAGGCAGTGGGCCCAAAATATTTTTTATATCTGGATGATCCATGAGCACTGTGATATCTGACCCATATACAAATCTAGGGGTGTGGATATTGGGAACTATGAAAAATTTTAAAAACACTTGAATCTTTGTTGATGTGATAGGATTCTATTTCATCAAATTTTCACAAAGTGCCAAAATGTGGACCCCCCTCCATTAACCATCAAAAATAAATGGGAGGTACGCAATTGATAATGGACTTCGGTCTATAGGTCATTAGAGATCTATTCATGGCATATCGAGGGAAGATTTGGGGGAGTTAATAGAAAATCTGACAAATTTCGGACCCCCCCCCCCCCCCCCTTCCCTCCTTCATTATCTATCGAGAATACGGGGGGGCTCCTCAGTGAACATGAAACATCAGTTTAACCATGGTTTAAAGATCATATATTGTGAGTCAATGATTAGCACAATTGTTTAGGAATTTGGAACTCCATGATATTTTGGCATTAATTTTAGAATTCGACTAAATTTGATGTTTTCTTGGTATTCTATGCATTCCAAGTTTGATGTTATAAATTTTGTGTTCCAGAGCCAAAATTAAAATAGACAAAAGGATTGGTTGGCATGCAAATAAGAAAAGTAATAGCTCATCAAGTTTCAAAAAATTAACTGAGAATAAAACATGAAGATCAATCAGAGATGAACATCTAGTGAAGAGAATCAGAGTATTTAACTCAAAGAATAGTAAATTAAACAACAATTAATTCCATAAACAAAATTGCAGTAAATTTGAAAGTTAAACTTAGAAATAAAAAATAAAACATTATATTTAAAGCTATAAATATATAGCAATAGAAGCATTATAGAAAGTGTGTGTCTCTTGTGTGAGCAGCCTTATAGAGAATATGCATTGGAGATTTGGGAGGAACTCGGATTGAGTACATGTGAGTGGAATTGTTTAGAGAGAATATTAGAGAATTATTCCAAAAAAAATTTATAGAAGAGAAGCCTCAAGATCTGAGTTTCAAATATTATGAAATAAGGATATGAAAGGTTGTGCAGGTAGTTGCTTGCACAACATGGATTTGGTGCTTCCTATCAGTTGGTGTTGATAAACATGGATTTTGTGCTTTTTTTAGGTTAGTGCTTGAAAAAATAAGTAGGTTAGTGCTTGCAAAGAGAAATAAGGTTGAAGCCTTCAGTAGGTTTTAACCTACAAAAATTAGTGTAATTTGAAGTTGTAGATTTATTTTGCATCATAACTAAAAATATATTTTGGTTTTCCACGTTAAAATATTTTGTCTAAACTTTTAATGAGATTGGTGTGCTATTATTTATTATTTCGTTGCTAGGTATTTTTACTTTGAACAAGTATTTTTTTTAAATTGTTAAAATATTGATTCACCCCCCCATCTCGGTATTTTCCCGGTTTCTAAAAATTGGTATCAAAGTCAGTTCCTTCAACAATATTCCAAAAACTAGAAGGAATATCCAAGACAATGTCTAACCGGGATGGAGGTCACACTATATAGGCTCATATTTTCACTGGAATAAACTATACATTATGAAAGGTAAGGATGAGGACTTACTTAAAATCTCTTAGTGAAGATGTTAGGGACACAATGCAAGATCTCTACAAAGCCAACAGTCATGCTTACCAAAGATGATAAGCTCGAATTCAATTATAATGATAAGGAAATGAATGCACTCTTTGCTAGACTTCCTGAATATGAATTGGTCAAATTGTTGGATTGCACCATCGCCAAGGAAATATGGGACAAGATGAGCAATTTTTATGAAGGAAACAATAAAGTAAATAAAACTAAACTTCAAGGCTACGGAATGCAGTTTGAATCTCTAAAGATGCATGAGGATGAGGAAATTTCTATATTATTCCTTCAAATGTATGAAGTATCCAATACAATAAGATGACTTGATGAAATAGTGGTTGAGTTAGATGTAGTGTGAAAAATGTTGAGGTCACTCCCTGAAAGATTAAATACGAAAGTGTCGTCTATTGAGGAAATGACAGATCTCAACACTCTAATGATGGATCAATTACATGGAACATTGACTACGTATGAAATGAGGATTGACAAAGGGAGAACTAAAATAAGGGAGGAAACCTTCAAAGCTGATAAAAAGTCCAAAAAACATTGAGATTACTCAAATTGTGAATAAAATGAAGAGGAGGAAAATTTTGTCGGAAAATTGAAGAGAGGATTAGGTAAATACAAAAGTAAGTTTCCTTTCAAGTGTTTCAATTGTGGTAAAGTACGTCATTATGCATCTAAGTTTCCACAAAAAAACAAGAAATAACATGAACATAAGTATAGAAAAATTACATAAAGAAAATAATATCAAAAAGAAGATTTTATATACTCAAGATGATAACAATTCCTTAAAAGATGAAGATCAATAATTCCTCGATGAGGAGAGAGCTAAAGGCAACACAAAATATTTCATGCTTGTGGCTTTAGAAAATCTATAAGAAGAACATGTAGAATCTTGTTGTCGTTGCAACAAACACCCTCCAAAATTTTGCCTATATGTGAATTTTGGATCCCACTGTGGATCTTGTGATCGGTCATTTTATAGTCACTTGTTGGTCAGTTGATTCTTTTGAGCTCCATTCTTGAATTAGAAGTGTTGAATTCACTTGTTCACACATGCTAAGTCTACAACAAGTTCATGACCTAATTATTTTATGCAAGCTTGAACAAAATATAAAATTCCATCAAGACTATTCATGTGCAATGTCCAATCCATATCGATAGTTAGTGCACACTGACATTGACAATTTCTCACTTCTAGCTGCTTTTTTACTTCTATTTCAGTGAGTTTTGCAACCTGTCACTTTCACGCACCTTTGTTTTCATGAGTGTCGTTTACATGTTTTAAGATGTCACTTTTGCTTTCTTTCACTCTAATTAGTGTCATTTTCATGTTATCTTCTCTCTAATATGTGTCGCTTTCACTGTCGTTTGCATATCGCAAGTGTCATTCGCACTTTAGCAATTGTCATCTTTCAGCATGTTAAGTGTTGCACGATGTATAGAAGCTAGTTATGGTTTTTTTTTGGTGTAATATTTTTTTAAATGAGTTGTTCTTGCCATGTAAATAGGTATCTCACTCATTCCCAAAGTTTTAAGCACTATTGCACAAGTTTCGTCACGATCGTTGCAAAGTGTATCTTTGGTGTCACACTTGTCGTAAATTGTCATAAAGTTGACGCACTGAGGGAAGTATGTTACTCATGTGTCTTGGATGATATATATTGTGTCATCAAGTGTTCTAAGTGTGTGATCACAATCAAGTCTTGTCACTATTCACATCAATTGCACGGATCCCACACTTAGTAAAATTTCGAAAACTTCCTGACTGAACAACGTAGCCTCATGTAGCCCTCCTGAACTGTACATTGCGCGGTATCAACCCTCAAGAAGAAACCTTGTCTCTTAGCACTACACAATTCACAGTATTTTCCTCCCATAACTGTGCATTTCACAACCTCAATGCTCAACCCCAACCCTTGAGTCCTAGAACTGTGCAATTTTTTTCTCCAGCCAAGCCAGCACTATGCATTACACAGTCTCATACCTCAAGCCTCAGTACTGAGCTCTTGAAATACACAAATGCACAATCAATTGGCCTCCTTTCCTCTATTATTACATATTTCAAAATTTCAGTGCTCAATCCTCGGCCTTGACCTCCCAAACTATGCAATCATGCCCTCTAGTCAGGCCTGAACTGCGCATTGCGCAGTCTCAGACCTCAAGCATAGCCCTTCAGCTCTTGATTTTTGCAACTTCGTAATCACCAGGTCTTCTCTGCCTTCTAGAACTGTGCATTTCATTGAAAAAATGCAAAACCCCTCATCCCAGCTCACTGAGTCCCAAAACTATGCAATATTCCTTCCTAGTCCAGCCTAAATTGTGCATTACGTAGTATCAAGGCTCAAGCTTCACCCCTGAATTCTTAAGCTACACAATTTCACAGTCATTGAGCCCTTCCCTCATCCTGCAACTCGATTCTGGCTCAGACAATGGATCAACATGTACCATATTATACTAGGGGTTTATCAGAATAATGTCTTATTTTCATGAGTGGATTGCAGATGCAGGTACTCTTTCATGCTATGACAAGATGATGAAGAAGGAGATGGAGAAGGAGTACATGCTAGAAGACACTAAGGAGTTGAGGAGATAATATGATCATCAAGAAATAAAATGGAGGAACATTGGACTGTAACATAAAATGGAAGATCAAGACCACATTGAAGACTCCTTATCTTTAAGTCATGAGGAGGAGGAAGAAGAAGAACATGCACCATATTTTCAAGAATACACAAAGAAAGCAGCAGCAAAGAATGGATTGACATTTCCATTTCATCAATGTCATGTCATGTCATGTAGGAATTCAAAAGGCTAAGAGAAGTCAAATAGTCATGAGGGTAGCCCAAGAATCACAAGGGAGGTGAAGGATCACCCCATTTTTTATATATACACCCTCACAATACAAGCAAAGTAATTTTCACCTTGGATCCTCCCGCAAGGCATTAGAGAGACAAGCTAGTTCTTTTGAGGAGCAAGGAGTGGCTCCAATGCTCCACTATTGGAGATAGTGGTGTTTATTTTATACATGTTCCTTGGAAATTTTACTTAATATCATAAGCCTCATAGCCAACATATTCTCCATGCATGGATTATGAATATTCGTAAGACTATTCTGTGAATTTTTGTAATTCATGTTTGCTTTCATCTGTGCTAAATTAGTTGAACTATTTCGGTTATTTTAGAAATTATGATATTGAGAATGTATTGTAATGGTTTCCATAATTGTTGCATCCTTGTGGAATATTTCGTTGCATATTAGACAGATATTTCTTGTTGTATTGGTTGTAATTACCATCACATCCTTGTGGACTATTCTATTGGATGTTGAACGGATCCTTCTTACCTATGTGTGTCTTACTAGAGTGGTACTATTGCCTCTCTCTTAGAGGCTCAGTTATCTTTCCCCTCTACAGTGAAACAAATTGACACACATATGACCAAACACTCATGAGGCACACTTCCTTTCTTTTGGAAGGCACATTTGCACACCTCTCTCTTGCTTATAGTTAGAGCCAAAGAAAATATATAAGAAGATATGGAAACCAAGTTGATACTTTGGATGGGGCTCCTATTCCAAATAGTGTGATTTATAATTATGACTTCACATCGGGGATACCCCCTTAGTTGATGGATTTCCATCACCGCCAACAAGTCTTTTGAATAAGTGGTTGAAGTATACTTGGAAAGTGAACATATCAGTGCTTTAGAATAAATCCAATTACAAAGGAAAAAGAATAAGATACAAAAATATATTTTGGAAAACCTTGAAAAATTAAAAGGTAACTCTGAATATTTGGAACCTCTTATTCTAAAAATTGAGGAATCAAAGAAAATTCAAGATACTTTGCTAGAGCAGCTGAAATAAAAAGACAAGGAATGTGAAAAGCTCGAGGAGTATGTAATCTCCCTTAGAAAAGAGTTAGAAAATACTAAAGCACACTCGGTCTAAATTAGAAATTCATCAAAATGAATAGTAAATCAGATGAAATTATGAATTTTCAACGATCCCCTCATATCAAAATTGGTTTGGGCTATGAAGGAGAGACAAGCTCTAAAGAAAATAAAAATAAAAAATAGAACTATTAGCTTTGTTGATGTAGTCAAGGTACTAGACAGAGTTGCAGCTAAAGAAGATGATCACAAATAGCAGGACCAGCAAAGTGAAAAGAAGAACAACAATATTAAAATGATTAAAAATAAAAAACAGTAGCAACAATTAAATGCAAGAAATAGCCATATATTTCAACAAAGAATTGTTGTTCCTCCAAGAAGAAGACATCAAAAACTCAACAGGAAAATTTTTCTGGGGTATGAGAAAATTTTGTATGGATATTGTTTTATAAGCACAAATTATGGACATAAAGTTGCAAGTTCCAAAGCATACTTTAGAAATGGGAAAATTAGAAATCAAAGGAATAAATATTATCAGCCAAACATGAGATTTGCAATTTTAAAAAAGGAATGTTATCATAGATCGCAAGAATTCATTTTCTCCTTTGTTTCATGTTATTAAATGTTACAACTTCCATAATTATCAGCATAAGGTAGTTGAGTACAACATCAAAAATTTCAGACCATCTCCTAAGTTCAAGAAATTCAAAAACAAAGAGAAGTAAAACAGTCATGAGGGTAGCCCAAGAGTCATAAGGGAGGTGAAGGATCACCCCATTTGTTATATATACACCCTCACGATACAAGAAAAGTAATTTTCACCTTGGATCCTCCCACAAGGCATTAGAGAGACAAGCTAGTTCTTTTGAGGAGCAAGGAGTGGCTCCAACACTCCACTATTGGAGCTAGTGGTGTTTATTTTATACATGTGCCTTGGAAATTTTACTTAATATCATAAGCCTCATAGCCAGCACATTCTCCATGCATGGACTATGAATATTTGTAAGACTATTCTATAAATTTTTGTAATTCATGTTTTCTTTCATCTGTGCTAAAGTAGTTGAACTATTTCAGTTATTTTAGTACTTATGATATTGAGAATGTGTTGTAATGGTTTCCATCATTTTTGCATCCTTGTGGAATATTTCATTGCATATTAGACAAATATTTCTTGTTGTATTGGTTGTAATGACCATCGCATCCTTGTGGACTATTCTATTGGATGTTGAATGGATCCTTCTTTCCTATGCGTGTCTCTACTAGAGTGGTACTATTACCTCTCTCTTAGAGGCTCAGTTATCTTTCCCCTCTATAGTGAAAAAAATTGACACACATATGACCAAACACTCACGAGGCACACTCCCTTTCTTTTGGAAGGCACATTTGCACACTTCCCTCTCGCTCATAGTTAGAGCCAAAGAAAATATATAAGAAGATATGGAAACTAGGCCAATACTCTAGATGGGGCTCCTATTCCAAACAGTGTGATTTATAATTATGACTTCACATCAAGGATACCCCCTTGGTTGATGGATTTCCATCACCGTCAATAGGTCTTTTGAATAAGTGGTTGAAGTATACTTGGAAAGTGAACATATCAGTGCTTTAGAATAAATCCAATTACAAAGGAAAAATAATAAGATGCAAAAAGATATTTTGGAAAACCTTGAAAAATTAAAAGGTAACTCTAAATATTTGGAACCTCTTCTTCTAAAAATTGAGGAATCAAAGAAAATTCAAGATACTTTGCTAGAGCAACTGAAATAAAAATACAAGGAATGTGAAAAGCTCGAGGAGAATGTAGTCTCCCTTAGAAAAGAGTTAGAAAATACTAAAGCACACTTAGTCTAAATTAGAAATTCATCAAAATTAATAGTAAATGAGATGAATTAATTAATTTTCAACAATCCCCTCATATCAAAATTGGTTTGGGCTATGAAGGAGAGACAATCTCTAAATAAAATAAAAATAAAAAATAGAACTATTAGCTTTGTTGATGTATTCAAGGTACTAGACAGAGTTTCAGCTAAAAAATATGATCGCAAATAGCAGGACCAGCAAAGTGAAAAGAAGAACAGCAAGATTAAAATGATTAAAAATAAAAAACAATAGCAACAATTAAATGCAAGAAATAGCCATATATTTCAACAAAGAATTGTTGTTCCTCCAAGAAGAAGACATCAAAAATTCAATAGGAAAATTTCTCCAGGGTATGAGAATATTTTGTATGGATATTGTTTTATAAGCACAAATTATGGACATAAAGTTGCAAGTTCCAAAGCATACTTTAGAAATGGGAAAATTAGAAATCAAAGGAATAAATATTATCAACCAAACATGAGATTTGCAAGTTTAAAAAGGAATGTTATCAGAGATCGCAAGAATTCATTTTCTCCTTTATTTCATGTTATTAAATGTTACAACTTCCATAATTATCAGCATAAGGTAGTTGAGTGCAACATCAAAAATTTCAGACCATCTCCTAAGGTCAAGCAATTCAAAAAAAAAACCCAAGATATGATAGCAGAAAAAGGAACAACATAATGAAGAATGTGGTATTGTTCTATATACCCAAAATCAGCATAGTCATCGGTATGTAGATAGTGGGTGCTCAAAGCATATGACAAGTGACAATAATAAATTTGTGTCTTTTTTTTTTGGTAAGCTTGGCAGGACCTTTTTTTCATTCATTTTCAAAAACCAGGTTACATCCATAAAAGACATTCAGTGGCCTCAACCTTCCCATTGGGAAACCAGGTTTGTTTGCAACTAAATTGCATTATATGCCATCCAAAATCTCAATAACTTAATTCTGTCAAACAAAGCCTTATATGACTGAATTTCTGGATACCAGCGATCAACTAAATAACTATAGTAAAAACCATTAACCGACATATACATCAGGAAATTTAAAAAAAAAAAATTAATATTTGTCATATCTACACTAACAACTACTCATCAGAGGACTCCACAGGCGTTGGGTCCTTAGCATTGGAACCTAGTAATTCAGACTGAGGAATGTACATAATGTGCTTCTCAATGCAGACAAGACTAACATTTTGTTGTTGGATTTGAAATTATATCTAAATTTCCTGAAAACCTAGATCATATTTGACAGATATTGCAGGAGAGGTCATGATAGTTCTGGCCAAAATAATTTTCATCAGCGAGTAGAGATGAAGAGTTTTTTTATTTGGGTGGTGTGCTCGCGAGTGTGTCCCAAGTTGGGAACTAATATGTGCCAGTCTTCTATCTGCACTTCAGCTTTTTCCCACTGATTTAATTATGATTCTCATATCGAAATCATTTGTTTAACCTGAGATGGGGTGCCTGTATTATAAGCCTGGTCCGCCTCACTGATAATATAGCATCATACTTGAGTCCACGTATTTCCATTTTCCAAGCATAGGATGAACCCCGGCTACCATAATTCCTCGATTGTCGACTACGACCCCGACCCCCATTTGAATTATCAACCAATTGGCCAAACTATAAACCATTTGAATTATCAACCAATTAGCCGAACTACAAACTTTCAACCTAACAGGACGAGCCACATTCCAGGACTAGACCGTCTGCTCGCGGGCAGGGTGATTGCACAAGTTTTGAGAACCTGACACAACTACATGAAATAAATTTAAGAGGAAAAATTCGTTAGGCCTAAGCCTTACATATAAACTGAGGGTCGAAGAGAATGGCCACCTTCGCCACTCAATACTTTTTACTACCACCTCGTGCTCAATTGAGTCAATAGACAGAGAGAATCCAAAGTTGGTATGTCGCCTTAGGAGGGAGGTGCCACAGACCAGCTCCCTAAGCCCAATACCAATTTTTTCCACACCATAAACATAATAAATCAGATGCAAGGAATTAAATCTCATTCCCTTCCTCAGAGCCAAAATTTCATGGATATAACCAGCACCGATGAGCATACATTCCTTCAATAGAAGACTACTAACCAGAAATGTACCATACATTCTGATTCAATATAATAGAACGCCAAAGAAAACGGATATCGACATAAAAACAACAAACAAAACATATAAAGAAACCACAAAAACTTTCCCATTTTCCAGAAAAGGAGTTCCATTTCTCACGAAATTCGAGTTGCAGATATTGTTAATAAAATTTTGAAAGACATTTATATACTAATCAGGTCATGATCGAGGAGGGGATAAAATTAAAATAACATACCCGACTGCACACGCTATTAACTAGAGAGGACCAGTCATGTCCCAAGAGAAAAAACCTCTTGACCTTCCTTTTAGATAGAAGTTCTATATCCAATAACCTGCGCTTACCTCCAGGAACTTAACCCCAACACAAGAGGGATGCATGAATGGGACTTTGGGCCCTACCCACCTAGAGTTTAAGAGCCATGCAACTCATCTCATCATCATTAAAATGGACCATGCATGCATCCACCCCACTTATCTGATCATGCATTTGAGGGCAAGGGTCGAGCCACCTTCCATCCCTTTCACTGATCATTTCACACATTACGAGAATCCCAAGAGGGACAATTAGTTGTCTTTCACCCCGATCAGGGACCCTAAATGCCTTCCTCCTCTGGGTCTCGGTTTTGGAAAGCATCATGTGCCAGGATCCGTAGCAGGGGATCCATATCCTCCTTGTGATGATTGTATTTCCAATGGTCATCAAGGACCATACCCATATGAATACATCCCGAGTTAGCCAAAAAGTTAGCTACTTTGTTACCAGTCTTTAGAACATGCGAGGGAATAATATAGTCAAAGCAAGGAATGAGTTCACTAATTTACTGAATCAAGTGATTCATCCTCCAGGTCTGGAAAAATTTCTCCCATTTGGTGCCATGATTCATCTTTTTTATTACTTCAATCACAAGGTTGGAGTCGCCCTCAACTACCAACCTTCTATACCCTTCTCATTTTTCTATGAGAAGCCCATGTTTTACTGCTTTGAATTCAGCCTCATTGTTGCTAGAAAAGCCACAATCAGCTGCATAGAGGTGATGAACCCGGCTTTGGGAATCCCTGAATAGGCCTCCAAAAGCGGCATCTCTAAGTTTTCCTTTAAAGTCCCCATCAAAATTAGGCTTAATAAAACTGGCAAGAGGGGTTGAAAACCTAGAAGGAGAGGATCTAGGTTGAAGGAGGATGGGGCAAGAATTTGCGGGGAAATATTCAAGGTAGAGATGATATTAGCTTCATGAGGTGCTACCTACCAATTATCTAGACACCACTTCTTAGCTAATATAGTTTCTCTTATGTGGACTCTTTCCCATATCTCTTCTTGAGAGAATTTTTTCTCTTTAAAAACCATTATATTTCGTTCTTTCCATAGCGCCCAGAGGAGGAATCCTAAATCAATTCTAAAGGCCCTATTCAAGACAGGGTTGGAGAATATTTCATTCCTCCACATTTCAATAGAAGTTTTGATGCTAGTAATGTCCCAGTCCAGGTTCCCAGAAAGTTAACCAATGTTTCTCCATAATTGGTCCGCAAAGGCCCAAGGGACGGTGGTTTAGAAGGTGTTCCATATCTTCATTATGGGATTCACACATGTTGCACATTGAGGGACCATGGACTCCTCTTTTTTGGATTTGATCCCATGTAATAATTCTTCGATGACACACCAACCAAATGAAGTATGTCACCTTCCGCAGAATTTTCTTGTCCATATTTTCCTCCATATAGGATGAAGGTAGTCCTGAGGCTCATCCGTAGCTAATTTGTAGGCTTCCTTAATAGTAAACATTCTGCTATTTGTGTATCCCCATAATAATATATCTGGTCCTTCGAGTTTCGTGAGATTTCTAGATTGAATTTCTCTTTCCAGAGGATCCCATTGATCTGAGTCTAGGGAAATTTGTGTCTTTAAAATAACACAAAATAGGTAATGTCACTTTTGGAAATGATGCTTGAGGTAAAATCATGGACAAAGGTGAAGTTAGTATCGTAAATGGAAGAGTAAATCAAAAAATGTTTTATCTATTGAAGGATTAAAACACAACTTGTTGTGTGTTTCTCATATCTGTGATCAAGTATATGATGTTCTTTTTCGTTCTAAAGTTTGTGAAATTAAATAAATAGACACAGGTGAATTTTTCATTGAAGCAGTTAGAACACATAGTAATGTTTATGTTTTAAATGAAATAATGAAGAGCGTTTTTTGAGTAAATTGACGAGAGTTGGATATGGCATAGAATATTGGGTCATTTGAATATCGATCATATAGTAAAGTTGAGTAAAAAGAATGTTGTCAGGGACTTTTCGAAAATTTCCAAGCTAGACAATATAGTTTGCAAATCGTATTGGATTCGAAAACAAATTCATGTGCCTTTCAAAACCAAAGAAAATTCTTCCACTAGTTTTCTACAGCTGGTTCATAAGGATTTATGTGGTCCTTCAAGAAAGTAGACACCAAATGATGAGTTATATTTTATGTTGATTATTGATGATTATAGAAAACTAATTTGGGTTGCATTTTTTCAAGGTAAATCAAAATATTTTGAAAATTTTAAAACCTTTAAAGCTATGGTTGAAAATGAAACTGAACGCAAAATAAAGTGTATAATATCGGAAAATGGTGTAGAGTTTACTTCTAATGAGTTTGATTATTATTGTAAGGAACGTGACATAAAAATTTAATTCATCATTACAAATACTCCATAGTAAAATGGTGTGGCTAAAAGGGAAAATAGGTCAATACAACAATTGGAAAGAGCAATGATGGATGAGAGAAATATATCAAAAAGGTTTTGGTTTAAATCTATTCATACAACAATCGTATAACGACCCAAAATTTAAATATACAAAATTAAATACATTAACCGTGCTATTATTATTCAACATACCTACTCAATTAATTACCATAAGATTTGAAAATAACAACATACCTGTGGAGCAAAGATAGGCCTTACTATCGATTATGAAGTTGTCACGCTATCCAAATCCCACTAACCACAACAAAGTGTTGGGTACGACATTCCACCCAGCCTTAGACAAGTTTCTTTCATTATCTCTTACAGTTGTCAATTTCTAGCCATCAATCAACTTACTACGGCTAGTGCCCTTTGTCTTGCAACATTCCCTTCCTCAAAGAATGAGAAAATAAATTAATGCCTCTTGTCTCCCTTTCTTGTCATTTAAATAGAACAAACCATTCCAAAAATGGTAAGGGATTTGGAAAGGAATCCACATGGACACAATCCATGTGTCATCATGCCAAATTTTATTATTTTATTTATTTATTTATTATAATTTTCTTTGTTATTTGTTATGTTATTTATTTATTATTATATTTTCTTCGTTATGTGGTGTTTTATTAATTTATTGTTATCTTTTCTTCATTATTTGTTGTTTTATTAATCTATTATTATTTTTTATTTTTTATTTGTTGTTTTTTTAATTTATATATTAATATTATTGCAATTATTATTATTATTATTACGGGTCATTACATACTCCCTCTTTACAAAACTTCGTCCCGAAGTTAAGTTTTTTTTTCACTTAATATTTTTTTTATTTATCATCCCCATGGTTTCCCAATGCCCTCTATTGAACTAGTATACCATTAGGCATCGAAAGTTATATCACAAAAATGGGGAAATATTAAGGAATCTCAAGCTTCTTTCCCAACTTTAGAAACTAGCACTAAAGGAAAATAATGCTTATAGTGGAGGTTATAACGGAGGTTTTTAGTGTTATAAAATTGGAAAAAATTGTCAAAAAAACATCCTCTAAAACATTTTAATTGCAATAGTGGATGTTTTAGTAGAGGTTTTAATGGTACTTCATCACAACTAAAAAAATCTCGGTGGTCGGAGGTTTTCGTGGATGTTTTTTTGCGGTGTGCTTCATTAGGGGAATTTTGAAGTCTAAAATGGGCCTCTTAAGGAAATAATAAAATAATAGCTAAACCAATAAAATAATATTTATGAATTTTCAATTCACTTTTTGCACCAAAATCCATATAACCATAGTTAAATTCAATTCAAAAGTTGTACCAAAACAAAATTAATAAAAATTTGTATTGATGTGACTATAAATAAGAATGAGTTTTTCAAGAAAAAATCATTATCATTGAAAAACTAATGCATTTGTCCTTTGTACTGAAATAACTTAAATAAAATATAAATATAAATTTATAAATTCTTAATTATATTAGATGTTATTAATTAAAATTTATATTATTTAAATTGTATAATAACATGTAATTAATATACTATATAAAAATAATATAATATAATAAATGTATAGGGATATGCATTGTTTATTTCAAGAAATATGAAATGAAAATAATATATTTTTATTCAAAAAGTGTGAAATGACATTTATTATGAGTATTTTACTTTGACTTTAAAAATACTTAGAGCAATACCATGGTTAACCATGATTTTTTATCCACCATTGAGAATGCGACAAGTAAGTACCTTTAACTCAAGCAATGTCACCTCAACCATTAGGGATGATGTCATCCCCTAAAATGTGATTGGTTCTCATAAAGTGAATTTTGATTGTACATTTTTCTTAGGAGGCCCATTTTAGACCTCAAAATTCCCCTAATTGCATGTAACAAGTAGCACTAGTGTGCTACATATATAAAAGCATCGGGAGGCATACATAACTAAAAGTACCGAGGCATTGAATTAAAATAACACCAATGTGTAATATATACTACATCAAAGCTAATAGATAAAAAAATCCTCGGGCCATTCATGTAAGGAACAACACTGGGGCATGCAAAAAATAATTGTTGAGTCGATTTTTTTAACTTATAACGTTGATGTGTATCATTTGTAAAAACGGCCCAGTGCATTTCTTATATAAAAGGACCAGTGTTGCTAGTTTTCATAATGCATCGGGATGGAAATTATATTTTGTAGGACCTGAGTGTTAGTTCTATGAAAGCACTGATATGTTAAGAATGACAATGCATCAGGGCGTTAATCTAAAATAATATTGGTGCTTGAAGAAATAAATGCCTCGGTGCTTTAGTTTTCTGAAAAGGCACCAGTCATGCAAAAGGATGTCGTCACGGTGCTTTTATATAAAATAACGCACCGGTGCGTTTTTTATGTTATAGACGTACCAACTTTTTGTATGAGATTTTCTCTTTTTTGGAAACATAGACCTGTGACGGTGCAATTATTGTAATATTTTAAATTTTGTATTCATCAAACAATCGACATATATCTTATAACAGTATTCATATAAATTAAAATTTGATTAGTGCATTTGTATATGATGTTTGGATTAATTTGTTTTATTATCAGATTTCGCATCTCTTTATTATAATATTTAATCATCCATAATGGTGTAACATTTCACAATGACATTGGAGAAAATAATAGAATAAATTAAAATGTATTTTTTTATATATCAATGAGAGGCTTCTTTGTCATGCAAAATGGGATTGTTATTGGTAACCCCTTGTCTTTCAATTAGGACACTATGTCAATTACATTAAACAAAATGTCTGATTTTCACAGACAATTATTTCAAAAAATACAATAGGTTGCATTGATATCCAAATAGATCATCATTCTTCGCTAGAACTGTTGTGAGTTCTCGAGTTACTTTCATGACTTAGGTTATTTGGAGGAATGTTTTGTTGACTGCATTGATCTTTTTCGTCTTCTTGATCTTGTTCCATCTGCAAACATAAAAACAAAGTGTAATGAGTGTATCTACATTTGTGAGAATAATGAAAACTGAAATAAATAATATACATCAAAGTAAATCGAACAGAAATATACCATAGCAAGAAATGACTCATAAATTATACACATGGTTTCAAAACCAAGTCTCATGCCTTATTTCAATAAGCCTTTTGTTGGCGTAGTTCCATACTTTGTTTCCTGCATGTTTTAAACCCCATTATAAATCATAGATTTAATATAAAGGATTTTTTTGTTCAATTAATTATAAATTCGAGGAAGTAAAAAAACATAGCTACTTACAAATTACACAATTAATTTTTGATATGCCAACATATACTCAAAACCCTTATTTAACCCAATGTCAATCAATTCTTTCGATGGCTCTTCTTTGTATGTTAGCGCCTATTTGAAGACAATCAAGGATGGCTATTGTAAAACAACTTAAAATATACAAAAATGAAACCTTGAGTTGTTCTAAGGAAATATTAAAAATTACTCACAAACTTTGAAATCAACCATTTCTTCCTTTTCTTCATTTATTGTGTGTTGAATGAGTTCCATCTTGTTTTATTTTCTACAAGAAAATACTTTAAAATTAATTTTTAATGCATAATTATTTTTTTATATGTACAAATTCAATCATGATACATACATTTGAAGCACGTTGTTGTTGAATTGGCTCCTCCTATGATGAAATTATGTTCATTTCTTTGACCATCTCCTTACTTTTTTGGGAATTCCTACTAGTATGTTTTGCATATCAGCGCGTTGATCATTTGAGATTTTCATAATCTTCCTTAAAGAAAAAAATAATAATAATAATAATAAATAAATAAACTATTTTTATAATTATATATGAAAACTAAATACAAAAAATTGATATTAATAAATGAATGGTTTGTATTAATATATACATATAATTCTAGAAAAATCGTTTTATATAATTAGGACTATTACCTTTTGAATGATTTTTTGTTGTTGTTGTATGTTTTTGTTATTGCAAGCCTAGCATGTCTCATTAACCATTGTTTTGGAAACGCTTCCTATTTTAAATATAATTTGGTTCTTAGAATCATTGGATTGATTTTTATATTGTAAGTGGAAAGTACATCTATACGTTTGTTCCACTAGATCCCTCATATTTTTGCAAATTCCCTCCTTCATTAGCCTCCAACACCACTCCAGATGAGCTAAGGACCAATTCATCATCAATTACATGTTCTATAATATTTATTTTTTTAGAATGACATTGATCTTTTCCTTCGATGTTGCTCCCTATAGAACATTAAAAATATATGAATTAATAGATATTTTGAAATATTTTATTTAATTTTCTTAAGCATATTATTAATTAAAATTCAAAAAAAAAAAAACTCATATTGAATAATATTATTTCACTCACCTTATTCATCCTTTTGCAATTTTTCTATCAAGATTTTACGCTCTTCTGCACTTAGATTAGAAATAATCTTACCGACCTTGTTCATTTATTGGCTCTGCATGACACATATCAACCAATACATATTAGTTAAACATAAATATAGTTCAAACATATTAATTTTGTAAAGAATTTACAAAGAACTTGTCTTCTCTGTTTTTTTTATGTGTTATCATTGTGTCGATCAGTGTTTTTGTTACTTGAGACATTCTGAGACATTTTTTATCATTATAAAACATGTACCATTCAATACAGAAGCCATTAAATATATTTTACAAAGAAATAAAATAATTTTCATCCAAAAAGAGCTCACGTAACCGACATTTTATCTAAATCAGCACACCAGTGTGTTTATACCATTAAACGCATTGGGCGTTTAATTGTTCAGCACCATCATGGAAAATTATTTTTTTTTTTTTTTAATTATTGGTATTGCGATTTGTAATGCCAAACACACCACAATGATTTAACGGTGTGTTGAAGGCTAGAAATGACTGTCTCAACATCGGGGAATACCACCCGGTCGGGAGCTTAAAACAACTCATTTTCCGTTAAAATTGGTGGGTCTGACTGTGGATATAGGGACCATTTTCCCATTTAAAGAGATTTAAAAATAACAATAGGAATGAAATCAAATTTATGGAGTGATTTTAAAACTAGTGATAAAACAAAAACTTATTCTAACTATTTCCAAGGATAAAACATATTTTTAATGTGATCTAATAGAAATATTTCACAAAGTATAAAATAATATAGATCATTCCATACTATAATGAAAATAAATCATGCATAAGAGACTAAATTAATTAAATAGTTAATTTATTTATTTGATTAAAACTCAGTCACATAGAAGGTCTCATTATTTCATATATAACTACAAATCATTCAATATTTCATATCAATTGTGAAAATGATGCATTGTCTTCAAAGTAACTTATATAATGAAAGAACATAAAGATAAAATAACTATCTACTTCAATAACACAAAGATAATAGTACCTGATTCATCAGTGCTCTGTATCTGAAAAGACAGCTTTCAGGCTCAGCTTTCAATTAGACAACACTTGATCAAACAATAGTGCAAGTTCAAAGCTATCATCTCAAAATTTTGGACCCCTTTCTAAATGCATGAGAGTGGTTTAAGTAGTCTATTAATATCACAAAAATAGAAAACTTGTTAACGAAGTTTATATAATACTTAAGCTAAGATAAAGGACAACAAAATAGTAATCAGTTGCAACAATATTCATGACTTCTTCCCAGGTCTATTCTTCATTTGTTCTTTGAGGTTGTAAATATCTATCATTGGCTTCAGCTCGGGGAGTGCATTGGATGCATATGAATCTGTCACGTGAACACTGCATCATTAAGTGTTGGAAGAAGTTTCATTGCTTCATTTGAAAGACACCTCAGCGTGAGCCACTAACCATGAGGTTTTACTAGGAATTGAAATTAACTTTCCAATTTTACTTTGGATAAGATTTCAATCTCTTGAGTCCTCCTTATAGATGCTTCTTGCCAAGACTATGAAATCTGGTCAAGTATTCTTTGGACAGTCTTGTATCAGATTGGCTTGTAGTAGAGCATCAATGATGTGTTCAATGAGATTTGATGCAAGAGTCATGGATTTGATTATTTCCATCTCTGCAATTTTCCTTTTAATATCCCAATCACCGAATACAATATCCTTCTGTGATTCTTCAATTATGGGAAGGTTGATTGCTCTCCCTTCTGTACCATCTTGCCAATCTATGAAAGCAGAGATTTTTTTTTCGATCTCTTCATATAAGTTTCTCAGTTCTAACAGTTGGGTGACTAATGAATCACTGTTTTTAGGCAAGTTATGAATTAAGGAAAAATTATGACAAAAATCATATTGTTGCTTTGTCAAGAGGATATCTAAATCTAATGCTTCCTTTCGGTCTTCATTCATTTTAGGATTATCCTTCAACTCATCAACCTTTTGCTGCAACTGTTGTATATGTTGATCTTTATCTCTAAATTTTTCTTCATATTACACCTTTATATTATCAATATTATTTTTTAAATCAACAAGGTTTACTTGTCATTGATGTTCTATTGCTTGCTTCTCAATTTGGAGACTTTTTTCTAATAGAGCAATTCTTTGATCCTTTTCTTTCATCAATAATTGTACTTCTGCAGCTTTTTCCATAATCACATTAGCATAATCTCCTGCAAATTGAGATAGTAGATTTAGATCATCCTCTAGGGCGGATTGAGCGTCTTTCCAAAGAATTTGAACTGAAGTTTCACTAGGAACCAGCATTTGGATTTGTTACAATTTTATTTTAATTCTAGACCTGCTCATGACTGCCTTGTGCTTCAAACTATAGAATATGTCCAAAGGTGGGATTTCTTCAATTTTAAGGACTATCTATGTGGTGGGAAAAGAAAGAATTATTTCCATGTCTTCAGCTATATGAGAATAATTCTTTACCTCTGCACCAGTTTTTTCTACAAGTGTTTCAATATTAACATCATTTTGGGGATCCATTATAGTAAATGAGGTGTTACCTGCATTCTATGGAACCTATACAATTTCTTTGTGGTTAATAATTGTATCTATGCTTGTTTCTATGACAGACTTTATGACTGGATCTGTAGAGCTCAAATTTGGCTCTTTGTTGGTTACAACTTCTTCTGTACCTACTGACCTAAACCATTTGAAATGTGGGTTTCCTCGGTCATCAAACAATTCTTGAATTCCTCCCAAACTCTGTCAAATTGTTCTTCTTTGATCCCACTTTCTTTTCCAACAAATATATTAGCTCTTTCTGTACTTTGACCATTTGGAACTTGGGAAGAGGATGTAGATGCTTTTGTACTCTATGAGTTCTGACTTGAATGCCTTACCATATATTCTGGTAGATGAGCCATCATCTTCTGATGATATTGCTTAAAACTAATTAACTCGTCAGGAGTCAATCGATCAGAGGCTAGTCTTTCTACCATAGAATATTTTTGGGTCATTTCAAATAAATCATCAAACTTATTCGGCTCGTTTGAAAATGGCCTGAGATTAACTTGCGTGGTGACATCTTTAGCAATTCAATTTGGTTCAAAGTGTCAGTTAGGTAACACTAGAAAATAGTAAACTTTCAATTGTTCAATTTCAAGAAAAGCATGTTTGAAATTATCTAAAGTATATCTACCACAAGGATTAGGAAAACATGGCCAAATGGTCTTCTTTTCATCTCTGAGGACTTTAGTTAGGTCTTGTCCAACATTATAGTAGGCGATTTATTTGGCCAATAACTTATCTAGAACAAACTATGGTAACACATGGGGATGGGCTAAGCTTCTGAAAACTCGAACATAAGTAATTTTTTCTTCTCTGCACCATTTCCCTATAGGCCTCGAGTATTTATTGGCTTCATTGTTAAGCCTCGGGGCTTTATTACCAAAAATATTCTTGATGGAGGGGAAGCATTACTTCATGAAAAATCTTATAGAAACTAGAATGGTACTTGGAATCCCACAAAATGTCAAAATAAACACGAATGGGGGTGGCATACTGAATAGACAATTTCCATCCCAAGGATGGAAAATTAAAGGAAAAACATATAGCATCCATATTGTAGGAACTCATGAAAAAGGGAGGAGATTTCATTTCAAGTACATTGCGTCTTTTCCTATAATTATGGATTTTAGTACTAATATTGTTTAACAAAATGGTTTCCCAGCCCATGATATAACCATCAGAGGTAGTTTCAATAAAAGGTACGCATCCTTCAGAAAAATTTTGGGTATTTGGATAACCATAAAGACGACAGAACATAGCATAGATTTGGGAGAAAGGGCCAACAAGAGAGGCTAGTGAATACATACCCCTATATTCTCGCTTTTTTTTATTTGGGTCTTTCCTACAATATTTGATAAGCTCCGCAGGGTTTGGATTTTCTTGCATGAACTTTTGGACGAATTGTGCATCGTATTTCTTTTGAGGCATCGGCAACTGGTATATCCTTCTTAAGTGTTCTTTCTTGAAGGAACCAATTGTTGTCTTTTTTGAGGTAATAAATAGTTAGTTTGTTATATCCACATGGTCGATGACCCACCTTACCATATTTGTGTATGGGAGAATTTTCGAACAAGAGGCAACCCTATGAAGAAATGAGTTAGCTACATCGCTCCATGCATTTGTATCCCTTGGTAGAGGCTCATCAACAATAGCTCCTATGTTTTCAATTATTCTTGGATTTTCATCTTTAAATAGCTTGTAAATTGCTTCCCAGTTAGAGGAACCTGAATCTTAGGTGCATGTAGTATCTGCGAACAAATGAGCCATCTCATGAGTTTCTTTAGGTGGAAAGATAGATTATTGCTGAGTTGGAGACTTTCTTTGTGCTTTGATTATCCTGGACATCTCCTTATGTTGTTCTTTATGAGGATTTACCTATCAAAAAACGGGCTGAGATAAGCAGAGAATTACTTCGAAGAGAATCGCATCAATTCAATGAGAGCCTTACGAAAAATCCTTTCACATTAACTTAAAATAATTATAATTCATTTGAAAACATTTACATTAGAATCCAGAAGGTGTTCATTTAATTTCTAAACATTTTTTCACGTGATTTTGACAATTGACATTACTTCGGATTTTCACTTTTCGGCGTTTTTGATATCAGGTATGATGATTGGCTTTAGTAATGATGTGATATGTGAAATAGTGAAATATCGATAAGCTTGAAAAAATGTGATATCGAGATCTTTTATTTGACAGAACACAATATTGGCAGTTGGTAAATTGACAGAATTTCGGCGTTTCGGCATATCAGTATTTTGGCTTTTCGAAACTTCGACTATTCAGTATTTCGAGCTTTCAGCTTTTCGGAAAATCTGAAATTCAGCATTTCGATGATTCTATTTTAGCACGTTTCCATCTATTCCATACATTCATGTGTGTTTAATATGATTTTTTTATTGTATAAAGTGTTTTTTGTTTTCTTTAATTTTCTTGTTTTATTTGGAAAGATAAGAGAAAATAAACTTAACATATTTTTTTTTAAACAAAAGGACTTTATCCTAAAAATTTTAAAGGGTTCCCATTATTCCTTCTAAGACTTCTAAAGAAAATGGGGGGTTGTTGAGTATGGCACGCTAATTGGCGACATACTGGTCGAATCAATTAATCTGTTATATAAAGTGTTACTTTTTTAAGAAAATTTTCATAAAGTTATAAATGATTTCAAATCCAAATTGATATAGATATCTTTTTGAAATAAGATAACCTATTTTATCCAAAAAGGTTCTTCCATATTTGTTATAGTTGAAAATTTCTTTTGAATGAATCAAGCTTTGATAGGTTGAAAAGATAAAGTAATAATCATTTGAAGCTTAGCATATTAGATAAACTTATTAGTCATTAGTAGATAATTTGTTGCCAACAGACGTTTATAGCCTTGATGAGGTTATTATTTAACAAAAATGAACCAGTATCATATTCATATTAAAATAAAAAATTTCATAGGTAATGTGTTTTATCTTTTATTTCATTTTTATATACTTTAAAGTCACTATCCCAGTTTGATGGCCAGAAAAAGATAATGTCATTCATAAGTTGTAATAAATATGAACAAGCCAACTCGTAATGAGATCTCTTGTCTCATGGCCTTTTAACTATGAGCCATTATCTTGGTGTTGTTTCCAAAAATTATAATTTCAAGATTATTAGTTTCCAATGATCATGGTAATCAGGCTCGTGATGAGACCTATTAACTAAATTTTTATATATTTTTGAATTACCACTACAAGAAAAAAGAACATTGGTGAGGGTCATGCCTGTGACGGACCTTTAAGGTCCGTCATCAATGTCATATATGGTGACGGTCCTTTAAAAATCATTATTGTAAGTGCATATGGTGACTATCCTTTAATTTTTTCAACAAATCCATTTTCAGTGACAATTTGGTGAGGGTTGTTAAAGGCTCGTCACTAATTATCTCTTTGGAGACACGTGTAGCAACAATATTTTATTAACCCTCACCAATGATGTTTTTGGTTAAATTTGGTGATGGTCAAAAAAGGTTCGTCATAATTTATCATTCTAATGATTTTTTTGATGATTTCATGTGCATGTTACTATATTTTTTATCAAAAGATAATGATTTAATACCATTGTTGTGGAGTCTTTTTCATTATGTATTCAAGGCCATATAGTGGTTAGAGTCTATCGATTTTTTAAGAAGTAATTAGAGTGTATAACTTCCCTCAATTAATGGGAATATAGCTTTACTATGAGTCAATACATGATTCATCTCTATTAGGTTTATTATCTAACAAATTCCCTTAAGATAAAGTTCCACTAGTGTGTGTAAAAACTATATTGTTTAATATGTAATCAAGCTTTGTAAATTATATTAATGAGAGAGATCTAGCACTCCTAAACACTCTTGAAACATCTTAACATGATTTGGCACATACTAACATTCCTTGGCACCTCGCATGTATTAGAACATATTTGTACCTAGAACATATTGCCATGACTAGGACATCGAAGCACATGTTGGCAGACCCTAGCATAGCATAACACTCTCCTAGCATGTGTTGGCATGCCTTGTAGTCCCTAGCATGCCCTGGAACACTTTGGCATGCATTAAAAAACATTAGCACTTGGCACACATTGGAACTTGGCATGTATTGGAACCTATTATTAGTGTTCCTAGCATGCCCCTTTTGAAAAAAGATAAAGTCCTTACTTATTAACCCTCTTATGTGTTCATTTCCTTGCATTTTAGTTTGGTTCTTCTTCTTTTTTTTCCTTGACACATATTGGCATACCCTGGAACCCTACACATCCTAACATGCCTTAACATCTTGCATGTCTTGGCACTATTTAGCACATGTTAACACACATTGGAACTCCCTAGCACACTCTAGCACTTCTTGACATGCCCTAATATTCCCTAGAATGCCTTACTAGTTCTTAACATACCTTGTCACTCCCTCCTTGGCATGCTAGATACCACTCATTGACACTCCCTCACACACCCTCATATTCATTCACTTCCATGCATTTTGACCGAGTGTTCCCTTGTGTTTCCCTAGTACTCCATAACACTCCTCAACATGAATTAGCACACTTTGTCACACCTTAGCAATCTTCGACATGCCCTTCGACTTCATAACATGTGTATCACTCCCTAACACACATTGGCACTGTTGAAAATGCAACAAGATGATGGAGCTTAGTGAAATGAAGTCGCCTTCACTAAGTGGGCCCGTAGGCTATTTTTGGCGCAAAGTCTATTTTTAGACATATGGATCATGGTCTATGAGTTGCAGGATGCTATTTATGGATGATTGGTCGAGTTGGTAAAAATAGATGGACCTCTATTTTTAGACATTGGGCGATTTCTATTTTTAGACTGTCGAGCTAAAAATAGAACAGTCAAATATTATTAACCCTTAATAATATTTAGACTATAAACATTATCTTATCCTCTTGGAGCACTTCAGTTTGATGCTTGGATGTGGCACATGCAGCTGACAGAAGGAAATACACTTTTTCTAAGGGTTAGTTGAGCTATTGCATGGTTGACTTCAGTTAGAACTCAAGTGGCAGAGTTTGGTGGAGTTGATGAGACAGTTGGTGGAGTTGTGTTCGGTTTAACTTAGTTGAACTAGTTGTATTTAGTCTAACTGAAAAATACACTAGTGATGAGTGGTGTGAATTAATTAATAATTAATTCACTAATTATTAACTCATAAGTCAACTAAAGAACACATCAGTTAACTGCAATGCATGGACAGTTCAGTGGAGACCAGTGTTGGAGGTGGGTGAAAGGGTGAATCTACTATCAGTTGTGACTATTGGCTGTGCATGAGATTTGCACACACATTGATGGAGATTGCCAATGAGGATTGCGCAGTTGGAGCTAGTGGGATTCAAACTTGGATCTCATCATTAATCAACTTGGATTGCGCAGTAGAGGCAGGCAGACTTGTGGAGGAGATTTGAACCCAGGACTTGTTCAAATCTCAATTAGTTTGTGTGTAACTTTTGGAGATAGTACTGAGTACTTGTGAGGAGTATTGTGCTATGTATTTTTACATGTTCTCTATCATTATAATATACAGATAGTTGGGGGTTTTCAGCTATTGCTTTCCCCATTACATCCTGTGTTGATATGTGTGCTTGATTATGTTTTAATGAGCGCATGCGACTGCTTTCTATTTCCGCATATTGATGATCAATTGTAGAAGAGGTTATGTATTATGCATGAAGCTTAAATAGTGTGTAATCAGGATAATCTAAGTGAATAATTCAGCCAATTATTCAAATTTCTACATGGTATCAGAGCGAGATTGATCATCAGATCTATTACAGTGATTACAATTATTTCGGTAGACAGAGTCTGTAACGGGCCAGGTAGCCTCTGGATCCATCCTTTCTTTGAAAGGTGATATATCTAGTAAATGCCCTTACAGTCGATCTCTGTGCTAGAAATACTTTGTTCTCACATATCCAGAAGCAACTGAGTTTTGAGCTTGGAATTTGAATTTGCAGCAGAATTTGGAATTTGAAATTTGCAGCAGTTTTCTTGGTGCCGGAGTTGAAATGTCTTTCAACGGATTGCGACTGGAATATGCCCTTGAGGGCAGTTCGAATTATGTTGCATGGAAGGACAGAATGGAGGCGGTATGAGATGATAACGGGCTGAAGGAGTTCATAGAAGCTGAGATCCCAAAGCCTACTGATGCTGCTCAAGTTGAGGCTTGGCAAAAGAAGATGGAAAAATGTCGAAGGATTCTGTTGGAGGGCGTGAAGGATCACATTGTATCCAGCATGCATGGAAAAGCTTCTCCATACTTGATGTGGAAAGCGTTAACAGATTTATTCCAAAGCAAGAGCGACCAGAGGAATTTGGCGCTCAAGGATAAACTCAGACACATAAAGATGGAGAAAGGCGATAGTATGCCGAAGTACCTCACGAAGTTCATCCAATGCAGGGATGAGCTGAGAAGTGTGGGGGTGACTATCGATGATGAGGAATTGGTGAGCTTGGCTCTTCTTGGTCTTCCGAAGAGTTGGCATGCCTATCAGGATTCTGTCAATGGTCGGGAGAAATTGCCAGGATGGGAGTGACTTTGGTCGGATCTTGTGCAAGAGGAGATAAGGCGGAATACCAGGGACGGATCTTCATCAAAGGCATCTGATGAAGAAAATTGCGCTTTGGATGCCAAAGAAAAGAAGGGGAAGATCAAGAAAGCTTCTCATTCCGGTGCGAAAGGCAAGAAGCAAGACATGTCCAAGGTGAAGTGCTTTCATTGTCACCAACACGGACATTATGCCACAAATTGTCCGCAGAAGAAGAAAAATAAGCAAGTTGCTGGATCTGCAGCTGGAGAGGCCTTAGCCTCGTAGTTTGAGCTGGATTTTTCGCTAATCGCATGCTTGGTCTCAAGTGTGATGGGATCAGTATGGTTCTTGGACAGTGGTGCGTCTTTTCACATGACTAGAGATCCAGATCTGTTTTCAGATCTGGATGAGAAAGATCTTGGAATGCACATCGAGATGGGCGATGATGGTAGATACAGTGCGACCGGTATCGGTACCATTTCCTTTGAGAGGGATTACAGTGGCCTTGTATTGAAGGAAGTGATGCATGTTCCGAGTTGAAGAAGAATCGATCTGCAATGGCGATGTTAGAAGACAAGAGGTATGATGTAGTCTTGATGAAGGAAAAGCTTTCTGTAACGATAAGACAAGCAGAGACCCCGGAAGATGAGGTTAGTCAAGAACCTTTATCGATTTAAGTAGATGGGCTGACGCAGCAATGGCATGCAAAGAGGCGGGAAGGTGGTGGTGGGATGATGGCGAGTTGTGGCACGGAGATTGGGCCACCTTCACCATGGGCTTTGAGGAATCCGCGGACATATTTCTCACGGGCTTAGTAAGGAGCACTCTTGTGATCAGATCGGTGCAAGGGTGTACCTTGGGAAAATTTGTGACGACCACCTTTCCACGAGAAGGATAGTCGCATGCGACAATCCTTGAGAGAGTTCACATAGACGTGTGTGGACCCTTCTCGGTAAGCTTCGACGAAGCCAAGCACAAGTACTATGTGATCTTTGTTGATGATTTTTCTCGGAAGTGCTGGATCTTCTTCATGCAGAAGAAGAGAGAGACATACTCAAAGTTCTGTGAGTTTAAGGCACTGGTTGAGAAGGAATTAGGGAAGCATGTGAAGGCTCTTAGGAGTGACAATGGTGGTGAATTCATATCTGTTGAATTCAAGTACTTTTGCAGCGCAGAAGGAATTCGGAGAGAGCTCATTGCACCTCATAACCCACAGTAGAACGGGGTTGCTGAGCAGAAGAACAGAACGATCGTGGGTGTTGCACGAGTGATGTTGCATGATCGGGGCCTACCCCTTCACTTGTGGGCGGAGGCATGCAATACTGCAGTATATGTGCAGAACCGTTATCCTCACAAGATACTTGGAATGAGTACACCGGAGGAGGCATTTTCTGGCAAGAGGCCTGATATATTTCCCATTTGAGGATTTTTGGTTCACCTGTCTACTTGCATGTGACGAAGGATGCCAGGAAGAAGCTGGATCTGACCGTAGAGGTTGGGATATTTGTGGGGTACACTGATACACCCCACAACTATCGTGTGTATTTTCCAGACAGTCGCAAGACTTTTGTGCGACGGGATATCAAATTTCAGGAGGAGAAAGCCATGAAGTGTTCGCTTGAGAGGGAGCCACACTTGCATGCAGAGGAGGAGCTATTAGTTCCCAAGGATGAGCTTCAGGATGTGGATCAGCCACAAGAGGAAGTTCATGGAGTGGAAGAGACCACTCATGCAGCGCCAACCATCAGAGGGCGCAAGCGCACTACAGAAGCTGAGCGACTGGCTCAAGATGCAGAGAAGGTTGTAGGACCACCTACAGCACAGCACAGACATAGACAGTCACCGGACCGGTACACTGGATACATGGCTCTTGTAAGCAAATGTGTCGTGACAGAACCATCCTCTTTCGAGGAAGCTGTGGAGGAACCCGCATGGGTAGATGGCATGGTGGAAGAGTATGATTCTATTGTCAGAAACAATGCATGGGAGATTGTCCCGCGACCGGAGGGGAAATCAGTGGTGGGTTCGCAATGGATCTACAAAGTGAAGCAGGTGGCTGACAGGAGTGTGGAGAAGTACAAGGCAAGATTTGTTTCCCGAGGCTTCTCACAGATTGAGGGGATCGACTATGAAGAAACCTTTGCACCTATCACAAGGTATTCTTCCATAATGACTATCCTTGCTCTCTCAGTGCATATGGGGTGGCACATTCATCGGATGGATGTGAAGACTGTGTTCCTCAACAGATTCATTGAGGAGGAGGTGTACATAGAGAAGCCTGAAGGTTTCAAGATCTTTAGCAGCGAGTCGCATGTGTGCAGGCTCAAGAGAGCGTTGTATGGGTTGAAACAAGCACCTCGTGCTTGGTACACACGGATAGACAATTATTTCATTGGACTTGGATTCTCCAAGAGTGAGGCGGATCCGAACCTGGCACGGTGTGGTGGAGGGGAAGTTTTTGATCATCGTACTGTATGTAGATGATCTGATTTTGACTGGTGACGAGCAGTTGATACTTTCATGCAAGGAGGATCTTGCACGAGAGTTTGAGATGAAGGACCTGGGCATCCTTCATTATTTCCTGGGATTGGAGATTTGGCAGCGCAGTGGAGGACTGTTTGTTTCTCAGGGCAAGTATGCTCGGGAGATTCTGGAGAGATTCAACATGCAACGCTGCAAGCCTATTGACACTCCTCTTCCTGGTGGTTGGAGGAAGGAGGATGCTACTTTGGCGGAGGTAGTGGATGCCTTGTTTGTGTGAGTTGGTGGGGTCGCTTATGTATCTAGTCAATACATGACCCGATATATGCTATGCTATTAACCAGCTTTCGCAAGCTATGGTTAAGCCTACCAAGCTCTTCTGGAAGGCAGGAAAGCATGTATTGCGTTATCTTAGAGGCACATCGGGATATGGCTTGTGGTATAGACAGGAGGATGGGGTGAAGCTGTGTGGCTTCACAGATGCAGATTGGGTAGGGAGACCAACGAACGAGAGAAGAACATACGCAGAGGATCTTTGTGCTCGGTTCGGCAATGATTTCTTAGTACGGAGGAAGTAGAATCGTGGCACTCGGTTAATGAGAAATTTGAGTACATGGCAGCAAGCTTGGCTGCATGCGAGGCTATTTGGATTAGGAAGATCCTCGTTGGATTGTTCGGGTTGCACTTGGAGCCTACAGTGATTTATTGTGATAACCATAGTTGCATTAAACTCTCGGCTAATCCAGTATTTCATGATAAATCTAAACACATCGACATCAGGTACCATCATATCAGAGATTGTGTTCAGCGGAGAATCATGATGCTTTCATATGTTCCCACCGAGGATCAGGATGCTGACATCTTGATGAAGGCGCTCACAAGGAGCAAGTTCGAATTCCATAGAGGCAAGATAGGGGTTGCAGATAATCCATATCTTTCTAAGAGGGAGTGTTGAAAATGCAGCAAGATGATGGAGCTTAGTGAAATGAAGTCGCCTTCACTAAGTGGGCCCGCAGGCTATTTTTGGCGCAAAGTCTATTTTTAGACATATGGATCATGGTCTATGAGTTGCAAGATGCTATTTATGGATGATTGGTCGAGTTGGTAAAAATAGATGGACCTCTATTTTTAGACATTGGGCAGAATCTATTTTTAGATTGCCAGTCTAAAAATAGATATGTCGAATATTATTAGCTCTTAATAATATTTGGACTCTAAACATTATATTATCCTCTTGGAGCACTTTAGTTAAGTGCACAAATGTGGGACAACAGCTGACAGAAGGAATTACGCTATTCCTAAGGGTTTAGTGGAGCTATTGCATGGAGACTTCAGTTAGAACTCATGTGATAGAGTTTGGTGGAGTTTATTGAGGAGTTAGTGGAGTTGTGTTCAGTTTAACTCAGTTAAACATAGTTGAGCTAGTTGTATCTAGTCTAATTGATTGATACACTAGTGAGAGTGGTGTGAATTAATTATTAATTAATTCACTAATTATTAACTCATAAATCAACTAAATAACACATCGATTAAACGCAATGCATGGAGCCGATTCGGTGGAGACCGGTGTTAGAGGTGGGTGAAAGGGTGAGTCTACTATCGGTTGTGACTATTAGGCTGTGCATGAGATTTGCACACATTGATGGAGATTGCCAATGAAGTTGCGCAATTGGAGCTAGTGGGATTCGAACTTGGATCTCATCATTAATCAACCCAGATTCTTGTGCAAAGTAGAGGCAGACGGACTTGTGGAGGAGATTTGAACCAGGATTGTTCAAATACGGTTAGTTTGTGTGTAACTTTTGGAGATAGTGCTGAGAGTTGTGGGAGCTTTGTGCTATGTATTGTTACATGTTCTCTATCATTATAATATACAGATAGTTGGGGGTTTTCAGCTGTATGCTTTCCCCATTACATCCTGTGTTATATGTGTGCTTGACTATGTTTTAATGTGCGCATGCGACTGCTTCTATTTCCACAAATTGATGATCAATTGTAGAAGAGGTTATGTATTATGCATGAAGCTTAAATAGTGTGTAATCGGGATAATCTCGGTGAATAATTCAGCGATTATTCAAATTTCTCTGAGCACTTGGCACATGTTAGTGCTTGGAAATTA